>ML404055.1:0-23314 GCA_005239525.1 Nicotiana knightiana | reverse complement strand
TCTAGCTAGCGTAACTTGATAGAGTGTGTCTAGTAAATTATCATAATTACTTGAGAGAGATTTTTGATAGATAGAGCGTTCATGATTGATAGAGATGACTAATTAAACTATAAGAAAGAATTCATCAGCGGGGGAAACCATAACCTTAGACCTTTATTATCATTGTTTACACTATATTGTTAGTTAATTGCTAGTTTATTATTTTGTTATTAGATTTAGTAAACATCATCACTTGATATTCAAAAGTCTTGGGAAAATTTATTAAGTAACAGCTTAGTATTTTAAAGACTTAATTGATACGTAAGCTCCCTGTGGGATCGACTCTGGGCGTAATACCCCAGATTATATTTGCAACGCCCGCTTAGTCTACTACAAGACATAGTTGAGCGTGATCAAGATTTGGTGTCGTTTCCGGGGAATTAACGGCATTATCAATTGAGTTGGAAGAAATACAAAATACTGAAATATAATCCATTATCTTCAAATTTTTGTTTTCACATTGAAATNGCCTAGAAACTCATCGAGGACTGGTGAAGTAATTGAAGCCTTATCAGACCCCGAGAAAGTTTTCAGGGCCATAAACCGGACCAACCGGAAAAGCAAACATCAACGACAAATTGAACAAATTGAAACCAACATGGAAGATGCACATAACCGGAACAATCATCGGGATGATGTGGTAGACCCAGTCCCTCAAATAGGGGCAGAGGCTCCTTTATATGACAGGGCACAACCCACAGCTGAGAATTTGGCCACAGCAATACTGGTTCCGCAGATACAGGCCGAGTCCTTTCAGATAACGAATAATATGCTGCACCTATTGCAGAACAAAGGGCTATTCTCAGGGTCATACATTAAAGACCCCCAGCAGCACTTGAAAAACTTCCTGTCAATCTGCAAAACACAGAAGCAGCCTAACGTTACTCAGGAGGCGATAAAACTGTTGTTGTTTCCATTCTCACTGACTGGCGCTGCCCATACTTGGCTAAACTCACTCCCCATCAATTCCAATACCACATGGGAGGAGTTAGTCAAACAGTTCGTGAACAAGTTTCATCCACCTAACAATATTTCCCAACAAATTGATGAAATCTTGAGCTTCAGACAGAAACTAGTTGAAACACTGCAAGAGAAATGGGAACGATTTAAGAGTAAGCTAGTTATCTGTCCACATCATGGCATTCCAGAGCAAATGTTGGGGCAACGTTTCTACATGGGTTTAGCTGATACTCTGCAAGCGAATGTTGATGCTTCGGCTGGTGGAGCATTCCTGCGCAAAACATGGAGAGAGAGTCAAATCTTACTTGATAAAATGGCAAAGAATTCAGGATGGACAACAAGGAATGCACCCATTACTCCTTTAGTTCATTCAGTGCCTTTCCATCCATCTAATACCATTGTAGAGAACATGGCCACCTTGATTACACAAATGAGTCTACTTACTAAGAAGGTGGAAGAATCGAGACAAAAACAGCTGGTACACATTGTTGACACAACCAATGGGGGCTTATGCACATCTTGCATTAGTCAACCACTTGGTAACCACTGGAACGCAGAATGTGATAACCCTCCTTACCCAGAAAATATGAATTATGTGTCGAATTATGGAAGCCAGAGACAAGGGGGCCACAACTGGGGTCAGGAAATTCAACCATATAGGCCACCTCACCTACATCAGAATAGTTGAAATATGGGTGTCAGGGGACCACAAGGTAATGCAGCACCGTATCAGAGGCCATAAGGTTATGCCCATCAGAATCAACAACAATCATACTACCCTCCTCAACATTAACAAGGGGAAGGCAAGAAGATGGGTTTGTGATAGATAGAGCATTCATGATTGATAGAGATGACTAATTAAACTATAAGAAATATCTGAGGAAGAATTCACCAACGGGGGAAACCATAATCTTACACCTTTATTATCATTGTTTACACTATATTGTTAGTTAATTGCTAGTTTATTATTTTGTTATTAGATTTAGTAAACATCACCACTTGATATTCAAAAGTCTTGAGAAAATTGATTAAGTAACAGTTTAGTATTTTAAAGACTTAATTGATACGTAAATTTCCTGTGGGATCGACTCTGGGCGTAATACCCCGGATTATATTTGCAGCGCCCGCTTAGTCTTCTACATGACACAGTTGAGCGTGATTACGTGGTACTTTATTGAGGTTCGGAGGAAGAGCTCGAAGATGTTGTAGCAGGTGGTGGAGTATAAACCATTTTGATTTTGAGTTGAAGAAGAAAGGAGAATTAGGATCAAGGTTTCAGAGCAGTTAGAGATGAAAGGGTTTCGACGGTTATGGCTGAGAGAAGAAAAGTGAATGATGACTTAGAGAAGTGATGATGAGTGGGTTCTAAAGAGGATGGGTAATTAATATATAACGGGAGTATTTTGGGTCAAAAAGAAGTCTAATCACTTCTATAAGTGTCAGTTAGAGATGACGGCTACGACTACCCTATTTTCTAGGCTTTTAATTTGATGGGATTCTAAGAGGTGACGTAACTGGTTCAAAATTCGGATAAAGATTAGATTTTGAAAAGATATTGTTTTAGGTAGAGTTCTGCTCATGATTAACTATTAATATTTAAAAATGTGTACGGTGGAGAACACATACCTCGCCTTTCAGATGAACCAGCACTGATGAACCAGGTTTATCATATAAGAAACCTCTTGATCAAGCCTCAACTTTCATAAATAGGAAAAACAACATTAGTAACCAATGATTCATATCAAAACATGGCAAGAGAGTATGTTATTTACAGCATGAGACTGAGCAACGATTAATCTGATTATTTACACAAATTTCAGAATTTCTAGCCAAATTTTTTTTCTTCATTTTTCCCTTTTTAATTTATTTTCATATACATTATGAACTGGTTTAATTAGGTGATCTTAATCATCCCTAACTCTAACATGTTCCTTTCAAAATGCTCTCTACTTAGTGTTTTTGTAAAGATGTCAGCAATCTGCTTATCAGTAGCACAAAATTCAATAGAGATCAATCCCTTCTCATAGTTGTCTCTTAAAAAATGGTGTCTAACATCTATGTGTTTTTTTCTTTTATGATGAACGGTGTTCTTTGTCATACTGATAGCACTAGTGTTATCACAAACGATAGGAATACATCCAATCTCTATTCCAAAATCCATCAGTTGTTGTTTAATCTATAATAACTGAGCACAACATGAGGCTGCAACCAGATACTCAGCTTCAGCAGTAGATAGAGCTACAAAATTCTACTTTTTAGTGGCCCAAGACACGAGACATGAGCCTAGAAAACGTGCCATACCTGAGGTTCTCTTTCTATCAACTAGAAAACCTGCATAGTCAACATCAGCATATCCCACAAGATCAAAGTTTCTACCTTTAGGATACCAAAGACACAGATCAGTGATACCTTTTAGGTATCTTAGGATTCTCTTTACAGTAGTTAAGTGAGATTCTTTTGGATTAGCCTGAAATCTTGCACAAAGTCCTACACCGAAAACAATGTCAGGTCTGCTAGCAGTGAGATACAACAATGAACCAATCATTACCCTATACAACTTTTGATCAACAGATGAACCAGGTTCATCTACATCTAGTTTTGTGGCTGTTGCATTAGGAGTGTCAATTTCTTTGGAGTCTTCCATTTTAAATTTTTTAAGCAACTCTTGCACATACTTTTGCTGATGGATCATAGTTCCATTTGCATTTTTTTAATTTGTAAGCCTAAAAAAACTTAAGCTCACCCATCATGCTCATTTCAAATATACTCCCCATCAGTTTAGCAAATTATTTACTTAGCTTTTCAGTAGTTGCTCCAAAGATTATGTCATCTACATATATCTGAACTACCAACACATCTTTACCTTTTTCCTTCAAGAATAGAGTACTATCAATTTTACCTCTCTGATAGTCATGCTCAAGCAAGAATTTTGATAATCTTTCATACCATGATCTGGGTGCTTGCTTGAGTCCATACAGTGCTTTGTCAAGTTTGTACACATGATCAGGGTTCTCCTTGTTCTCAAACCCAGGAGGTTTCTTGAAAAACACTTCTTCCTTTAAATAGCCATTCAGGACTGCACTCTTGACGTCCATCTGGTGAAGGGTGAATTCCATGTAAGCAGCAAAGGCTATGAGAAGTCTTATTGCTTCCAATCTTGCCACTGGAGCAAAAGTCTCATCATAGTCTATGCCTTCCTCCTGACTGTATCCTTGTACAACCAATCTTGCCTGGTTTCTTGTCACCGTTGCATCTTCATCAAGTTTGTTTCTGAAGACCCACTTTGTGCCAATTACTGATCTATCTAGGGGTCTTGGTACCAGATGCCAAACTTTACTCCTTTCGGATTGGTTGAGTTCATCTTGCATTGCATTAATGTCACGACCCAATTTACCCTCCGAAAGGTATCGTGACCGCACCTAGTCTCTATGACTACGTAAGCCTAAAATTTACAGAAATGACAGAATCAATAAAATAAAGACAGAAAAGATCTCAAGTAGATATAACATAGCTGCTCAGCATATACATTTTTACTTCCCAAAACCTAGAATTTCACCATAGTCACAAGCTCTATACTAAATGTAGCTCTATACAATGAAAAAATATACAGTCTTCTATGCCTATACTAGAGTAGAAGGGGACTCGTGGGATTCTGCGGACACGGCAGAATTACCTCCCGGTCTCCTGGCTGCTGATAGGATGACTTCTAGCCACGATACTGGGTGCTGGAACCTGGATCTGCACATGGGGAAAACATGCGCAGGAAAGGGCGTGAGTACTCCACATTCGGTACTCCGTGTGTGCCAAGCCTAACCCCAGTCAAGTAGTGACGAGGTCAGGTTGAGGCCCTACTGAGTTTGTAAAACAAGACAATATACAATTTAAAATAGTGAAAAATAGCTAAGTAATGATAAGCAGGATTAACAAAAACGGAACGATTTAATAACATAAAGAGAGCCCTCGGCTCAGCACAACATATATCTCAACATTAAATGTGCAATGCAGTACACGGGGAAAGCTCCCGGATCTCAGTCTGTAGTGCCAATTTAAATATGCTATGCAGTACAGGGGGAAAGCTCCCGGATCTCTGTCCGTAGTCCCAATTTAAATATGCATTTCAGTACAGGGGAAAGCTCCCGGATCTCGGTCCGTAGTCCCAATTTAAATATGAAATGCAGTATAGAGGGAAAGCCCCTGGATCTCGATCCGTAGTCCCAATTAAAATATGCAAAGAAGAAGTATGTCAATTATTGCTTAACTAAACAGTCCAGGAAGAACAACAGGTAAGGATAGAGTAAAACTACCTAATCATGATATGACTAGTAGCAAATAATAGGAAATCAAGTCAGAACAGGTAGGCATGCTTACTCTTAGGGTATCTACTAAATTAAGATAGGAAACAGTAATAGATGAATGAAAATGAGCGATTTCATGGGCGTAAAAATATGATTTTAGCAACAATGACCCATGTACGCACTAGTCACCTCGAGTACACGGCGTCCACATAACAAAATCAGTATAAAAATACCTAAGGGAAAGTCCCCAACATAGAATTAGGCAAGCCACTTACCTTCACCGCGCTAATCAAGTCAATACCACACTCTTGCCACGAGTATCTGACTCCGGGTGGCCCAAACCAATTCAAATCGATTGCATGGTGTAAATATCACTTTAAGGGAACAAAATAGCTAATTATTTATAAGCTAATACGCTAAATTAGGAAATTCGCCCAAAAAGTCCCTCGGGCCCCATCTCGGAATCGGGTAAAATTTATATTTTCCGGACACCCATTCACTCACGAGTCTAACCATATAAGAATCTCTCAAATCGGAGGTTAAACGCCCAATCAAAAATCAATAATTCGGTCTATGAAGTTCATCCCATTTTCCCCCTTTCTACCCAATATTTTCGAAATTAAAGGTTGGATTTAAGATTGGAATCATGGAAATTGATCTATAATGGATAGAAATCACTTACCCAAGTTACCCAGGTGCAATAACCTCCAAAAATTGCCTCTCCCGGGCTCTCAAATTCGAAAGAAAATAACATAAACCCTCGGATTTGGGTCTTTAAAAGACTGCCTAGGCATTTGTTATATGCGATCGCAGACAAGGAGTCGCGATCTTGGAGAGTAAAGAAACACGCGCCTGGAATCATACTATGCGATCGCAGAAAGTAGTACGCGATCGCGAACCTTGAGGACCCAGAGCTATGCGATCGCGGTTGGGGCCACGCGACCGCGTAGAACAAATATTGAAACTCCCCCAAACCTAGAATACTCTATGCGAACGCGGTACTGGTAATGCGATCGCGTTAACCAATATTAACACACCGTGATCGTAGACTTTTTATTGCGATCGCAGAGAACAGCCGCAGGAACTCTCACTTTTACCTTACGTGATCGCGGGTGAACCCTTGCGATCGCAGAGAGTAAAACCCAGCTGTAGAAAAACCAGAAAAAACAGCAAAGACTTATATGCCAAAACACACCCGAGGCCCCCGGGACCTCAACCAAAACTACCAACCAACCCTAATACTTCATTCAAACTTGGTCGAGCCTTAAAAACACATCTCATAACATCAAAATCATCAAATATGCATAGATTCAAGCCTAAGAACTTATGATATTTCTAGAATTCACATCCGATGCCGAAACACGTCTCAACTCATCCATATGACCTAAAATTTTGCACACAAGTCATAAATGACATTACGGACCTGCTGGCGCTTTCGGAATTCCATTTCGGGTCCGATATCAAAATTTCACTTATCGGCCGAAATCGCCGAGATTCTAACTTTCGCCAATTCAAGCCTAAATTCACAACCGACCTCAAAAACACATTCTGAACACGCTCCTAACCCCGAAATCACCCAACGGAGCTAACAGAGTCGACAAAATTCCATTCCGGATCCGTCTTCACACAGCTCTAGCTACGGCTAGACTTCCAAAGCTAAATTCCTAATTTATGGACTATGTGTCCAAAATCACCCTGGATTTCATCACTCAACGCTCCGAAAGGTTCCAATAACATAAATAGACATGGGAGAAGCGGTAAATAGGGGATCGGGGCTCTAATTCTTAAAATAACAGACCGGGTCGTTACATCCTCCCCTTCTTAAGAAAATCGTTCGTCCTCGAACGAGCGTAGAAACATACCTGAAGCTGTGAAAAGATGAGGGTACTGACTCTGCATATCCTACTCAGTCTCCCAAGTCGCCTCCTCGACTGGCTGACCCCTCCACTGAACCTTTACTGACGCGATGTCCTTTGACTTGAGCTTTCTTACCTGCCTGTCCAGTATAGCCGCAGGATCCTCAACATATGATAGATCCTTGTCAAATTGGACTGAGGTGAAATCCAAGACATGAGTCGGGTCACCGTGATACTTCCGGAGCATGGAACATGGAACAACGGATGAACCCCTGCTAGGATGGGAGGCAGGGCTAGCTCATAAACAACCTCCCCAACAGGTCGCAACACCTCAAAAGGACCAATAAATCTCGGACTCATCTTGCCTTTCTTTTCGAACCTCATGACGCCCTTCATAGGCGATACCCAAAGAAAATCTTGACTATTAGCCATAAATGCCAAGTCACAAACCTTCTAGTCCGCATAGCTCTTCTGCGTGGACTGAGCTGTGCGAAGTCTCTCCTAAATCACCTTGACCTTGTCGAGGGCATCCTGAACCAAGTCTGTACCCAACAATTGGGCCTCGCCTGGCTCAAACCATCCCACAGGAGACCTGCGTCACCTACCATACAAAGCCTCATACAGCGCCATCTGAATGCTGGACTGGTAGCTGTTGTTGTAAGCAAACTCTGAAAGAGGCAAGTATCGATCCCATGACCCTCCAAAATCCATCAGACAGGCACGGAGTATATCCTCGAAAATCTGAATCGTGCGCTCGGACTGCCCGTCCGTTTGAGGGTGAAAAGTTGTGCTCAACTCTATCATGGTTCCTAACTCCTGCTGAACGGCTCTCCAGAATCGTGTGTGTACCTCTGTTTGAAATGATAGATACTGGAATACCGTGGAGGCGAACAATCTCTCTGATATAAATCTCAGCCAACCTCTCTAATGAATATGTAGTGAGCCGATCCACAATCACCGAAATAGCATCATGCTTGCTCAAAGTCCGAGGAAGTCCAACCACAAAGTCCGTAGTGATTCGCTCCCACTTCCACTCTGGAAGCTCAATCTGCTGACGTAACCCTCCGGGTGTCTGATGCTCACATTTGACTTGCTGGCAGTTGAGAAACTTGGCTACAAACTCCACTATATCCTTATTCATCCTTCGCCACCAATAGTGTTGCCTCGGATCCTGGTACAACTTTGCGGTACCCGGATGGATGGAATACCACGAACTATGGACCTCCTGAAGAATCAACTCCCGAAGCACATCAACGTTGGGCAAAAAGATACGACCCCACATCCTCATCACCCCGTCATCTCCTATGGTCACATCTCTTGCATCACCCCACCAGGCTCTATCCTAAAGAACCAAAAGGTGGGGATCATCATACTGGCGCTCTAGGATACGGTCATGAAGGGAAGATCGAGAAACCACACAAGCTAATACCCGACAAGGCTCAGAAAGATCCAATCTCACGAACTGACTGGCTAAGGACTGAACATCTAAGGCTAGAGGCCTCTGAGCTGCATGAAGGTATGCCAGACTCTCCAAACTCTCCGCCCGACAACTCAAGGCGTCGGCCACCACATTGGCCTTCCTCGGGTGGTATAATATGGTGATGTCATAGTCCGTTGATCCGTGAATATCTATTGCAAACTCTGTTGATCCGTGAATATCTCACAGGGAACACCATATAAATAATGACGCTATATCTTCAAAGCGTGAACAATCGCTGCCAACTCGAGATCATGAACATGGTAGTTTTTCTCATAGACCCTCAACTGTCTGGACGCGTAGGCAATCACCTTACCGTCCTCCATCAACACCGCTCCCAAGACAATCCTCGAAGCATCCAATAAACTGTATAGGACCTGGAATCGGTAGGCAAAACCAACACATGAGCTATAGTCAGGGTTGTCTTGAGCTTATGAAATCTCTCCTCACACTCCTCAATCCATATAAAAGATGCACCCTTCTGGGCAGTCTGGTCATAGGCGCTGAAATGGATGAAAATCCCTCAACAAAATGACGATAATACCCAGCCAAACCGAGGAAACTGCGGATCTCAGTAGCTGAGGACGGTGTGGGCCAACTGTGAACCGCCTCCACCTTCTTCGGATCTACCTTGATCCCATCCGAAGACATCACGTGGCCTAGAAATGCCACAGAATCAAGCCAATATTCATACTTAGAAAACTTGGCTGCAACTTCTTCTCCCTCAATGTCTGAAGCACGGTCCTCATGTGCTGCTCATGGTCCTCTTGGGACCTAGAATATACCAGAATGTCATCAATGAACACAATGAAGAAAGTATCAAGATAAGGCCGAAATATATTGTGCATCAGGTGCATGAAGGTTGATGGGGCATTGGTCAGCCCAAATGACATAACAAGGAACTCATAGTGGCCACATCGGTCATGAAGGCAGTCTTCGGGATATCCAGTTCCCGAATCTTCAACTGATGATAACCAGAAAGTAGATCAATCTTGGAAAACACCCTAGCACCCTGTAACTGGTAAAATAGATCATCAATGCGAGGCAATGGGTACCTGTTCTTCACTGTCACCTTATTCAGGTGCTGGTAGTCAATACACATACGCATCGAGCCATCATTGTTCTTCACAAATAATACCGGAGCGCCCCAAGGTGATACATTGGGCCTGATGAATCCCTTCTCAAGCAACTCCTATAACTTCTCATTCAACTTCTTCAACTCGGGAGGAGCCATGTGATAAGGGGGAACAGAAATGGGCTGAGTGCCTGGCAACAAGTCAATACCGAAATCAATGTCTCTATCAGGTGGCATACCCGGAAGATCAGCTGGAAATACATCAGAATAGTCCCTGACAACTGGAATTGACTCAACTGTAGGGGTCTCAACACTAACACCTCTCACATAAGCCAAATATGCATCACATCCCTTTCCAACCATCTGTTGAGCCTTAAGAAAAGAAATGACTTGGCGGGGAGTATACTCCAAGGAACCTCTCTACTCTAACCTCAGAAATCCTGCCATAGCCAGCGTCACGGTCTTGGCGTGACAATCAAGAATAGCATAATAGGTAGATAGCCAGTCCATACCCAATATCACATCAAAATCTACCATACTGAGTAATAGCAAATCAGCTCTGGTCTAAAAACCACTGATAATAATCAAACATGACAGAAAGACACTGTCCACAATAAGAGAATCTCCCACCGGAGTAGAAACATAAGCAGTGGAACTCAAAAAGTCCTGGCCTATCCCTAGATGTGTAGCAAAATAGGAAGACACATATGAATATTTAGAGCCTTGGTCAAATAATACCGATGCATCCCTATGACAAACGGGAACAATACCTGTAATGACTGAATCTGAAGAAATGGCCTCGGACCAGGCCAGAAGAGCATAGTACCTGGTAGGGCCTCCCCCTCTAGGACGACCTCGACCTCCTCAACCACCACATCGAGCTGCCTGAGGTGGTGGGGTAGCAGCTGGGGCTGGAAGAATAGTTGGAGGACCTGGTGGAAGGCGTGGAGCCTAATAAATCTTAGGGGGTGCACCCTGATAAGTCTGAGGTGGTGCGCACCTCCTCGCTCTAGGTCAATCTCTGATCATATGATGAGGGTCTCCACACTCAAAGCAACCCCTCGGAGGACGTGGTGGCCGCTGCTGACTTTGAAGTCGGAGCTGCTCTACCTTAGGAACAACTATCCTAGTCTCATGCTGAGCTGGAGCTGCTGGGGGCATAGGAATATATCTGGAACCTGCCCAATATGAACCCTCTTCTCAAGAGTACGACCCGTGGGAGTCTGTGTCCCTCTCCGGCCTGGGATGTAGCTTGAGCTAACGGGAGTAAATCCGCCTGAGACAGAGTACTGAAGGCACTCAAGAACTGGGCCAATGTCTCCTGGAGGTCTGGAGTAAAAGTAGGGACCTCCTATGCCCCTCTAAGTGTAGCTGTTGGGGGCTCCTCTGCCTCTGCTCTAGCCGGTGCTCGGGCTGCACCGCCCTCTGCCCCGGCCCCTGCCTCTGGTGGCTCTGACTGGGGGCTCGAGTGCCTGGTCATCAGTATGTTTGGTACGGGTACGAACCATCTGCAAGTAAGAATAGAATAAGGTTTAAGAATTTGATGACAACAACTAGCACGATAAGGAATTCCAAAGAGTTTGATTATTCTTAACAGTTACATAGCCTCCCGAAGATAGATACAGACGTCTCTACACCGATCCGCAAGACTGTAATAAACCGGCTTGTGACTTGTGACTCCTATGAACCTAGACACTCTAATATCAACTTGTCACAACCCAATTTACCCTCCGAAAGGTATCGTGACGGCACCTAGTCTTTATGACTAGGTAAGCCTAAAATTTCCAGATGACAGAATCAATAAAATAAAGATAGAAAATATCTCAAGTAGATATAAAGTAGCTGCTCAGCATATACATTTTTACTTCCCAAAACCCGGAATGTCACCATAGTCACAAGCTTTGTAGTAAATGTAGCTCTATACAATGAAACTGTTGAAAAATATACAAGTCATCTATGCCTGTACTAGAGTAGAAGGGGACTCGTGGGATTCTGCGGACGTGGAATAATTACTTCGCGGTCTCCTGGCTGCTGATAGGACGACTCCTAGCCACGATACTGGGTGTTGGAACCCAGATCTGCACAGGGGGAAAACATGCGCATGAAAGGGCGTGAGTACTCCACATTCGGTACTCCGTTAGTGCCAAGCCTAACCCCAGTCAAGTAGTGAAGAGGTCAGGCTGAGGCCCTACTGAGTTTGTAAAACCAGCAAATATACAATTTAAAATAATGAAAAATAGAAAAGCAATGATAAACAGGATTAAGGAAAACGGAAATATTTAATAACATAAAGAGAGCCCTCGGCTCAACACAACATATATATATAAACAGTAAATGTGCAATGCAGTACACGGGGAAAGCTCCCGGATCTCAGTACGTAGTCCTAATTTAAATATGCTATGCAGTACAGGGAGAAAGCTCTCAGATCTCTGTCCGTAGTCCCAATTTAAATATGCATTTCAGTACAAGTGGAAATCTCCCGGATCTCGGTCCGTAGTCCCAATTTAAATATGAAATGTAGTACAGGGGGAAAGCTCCCGGATCTCGGTCAGTAGTCCCAATTGAAATATGCAAAGCAGAAGTATGTCAATTATGGCATAACTAAACAGTCCAGGAAGAACAACAGGTACGGATAGAGTAAAACTACCTAAGCATTATGTTACTAGTAGCAAATAAGAGGGAATCAAGTCAGAACAGGTAGACATGCTTACTCTTAGGAAATCTACTCAATTAAGATAGGAAACAGTAATATATGAATGAAAATGAGCGATTTCATGGGAGTAAAATTAGGATTTTAGCAACAATGACCCGTGTATGCACTCGTCACCTTGCGTACACGACGTCCACACAACAAAATCAATATAATAATGCCTAAGGGAAATTCCTCAACACATAATTAGGCAAGCCACTTACCTTGACCGCTAATAAACTCAGTACCACGCTCTTGCCACCAGTATCTGACTCCGGGTGGCCCAAATCTATTCAAATCAATTGCATGGTGTAAATATCACTTTAAGGGAACAAAATAGCTAATTATTTCTAAGCTAATACGCGAAATTAGGAAATTCGCCCAAAAAGTCCCCTGGGCCCACATCTTGGAATCGGGTAAAATTTAAATTTTCCGGACACCCATTAACTCACGAGTCTAACCATATAAGAATCTCTTAAATCAGAGGTCAAACACCCAATCAAAACTCAATAATTCGGTCTATGAAGCTCATCCCATTTTGCCCCTCTTCTACCACAAATTTTCGAGATTAAAGCTTGGATTTAAGATTGGAATCATGGAAATTGATCGATAATGGATAGAAATCACATACCCAAGTTACCCAGGTGAAAAAACCTCCAAAAATCGCCTCTCCCGAGCTCTCAAATTCGAAAATGTTGAAAATAACATAAACCCTCGGATTTGGGTCTTTAAAAGACTGCCCAGGCATTTGTTATATGCGATCGCAGACAAGGAGTCGCGATCGCGGAGGGTAAAGAAACACATGCCTGGAATCATACTATGCGATCGCAGAAAGTAGTACGCGATCGCGAACCTTGAGGACACAGAGCTACGCAATCGCGGTTGGGGCCATGCGACCGCGTAGAACATATATTGAAACTCCCCCAAACCCAGAATACTCTATGCGAAGCGGTCCTGGTCATGCGATCACGTTGACCAAGATTCCAACACACTGCGATCATAGACCTTTTATTGCGATCGCAGAGAAGAATCGCAGGACCTCTAACTTTTACCTTACGCGATCCTAGGTGAACCCTTGCGATCGCAGAGTGTAAAACACAGCTGTAGAAAAACCATCAAAGACTTATATGCCAAAAATTTCGGTTGAACACCCAAAAAACACCCGAGGCCCCCGGGGCCTCAACCAAAACTACCAACCAAACCTAATACTTCATTCAAACTTTTTCGAGCCTTAAAAACACATCTCATAACATCAAAATCATCAAATATGCATAGATTCAAGCCTAAGAACTTATGAAATTTCTAGAATTCACATCCGATGCCGAAACACGTCCAAATTCATCCGAATGACCTCAAATTTTGCACATAGGTCATAAATGACATTACGGACCTGCCGTCATTTTTGAAATTCCACTCCGAGTCCGATATCGAAATTTCACCAATCGGCCGAAATCGCCGAGATTCTAACTTTCGCCAATTCAAGCCTAAATTCACAACCGACCTCAAAAACACACTATGAACACGCTCCTAACCCCCAAATCACCCAAAGGAGCTAACAGAGTTGACGGAATTCCATTCCGGATCCGTCTTCACACAGCTCTAGCTACGCCCAGATTTCTAAAGCTAAATTCCATATTTATGGACTATGTGTCCAAAATCACCCTTGATTTAATCACTCAACGCTCCCATAGTTCCAGTAACATAAATAGACATGGGAGAAATGGTAAATAGGGAATCGGGGCGCGAATTCTTAAAACGACCGACCGGGTCGTTACAATTCACCCAGTCTGCATCCTTCAAAGCCTCAACAATATTTTTAGGCACAATAAGAGATAGGAAAGCATCAAAAGCACAAATATTTCTTTAAAGAGGATCTAGTTTTGATTCCAGAGGTTGGATCGGTGATAATGTTCTCAATAGGGTGAGAACTTTGATATCTGTATGGTTTCACAACCAACTGGTTACTCCTTGAAGTTCCTTCAGTTCCTTGTTTTTATGGAACATAATCAGGTACAGGTTCCAATGAGGTTTGGAAATTAATTTTTTCAGTTCCCCCTGTCATGTTGCCAGAGAGGGATGAACCTGTTCCATCACCTGTTCCTTTCTCCAGTGTTGCTCCAGTTTGGACTGAGTTTCTGACCAGCCCAATTTCTTCATCCTCTTGTTCCTATCTCTCAGAAAGAATTTTAGTTTCATCAAAAACTACATGCACACTTTCTTCAATACAAATAGTTCTTTTGTTATATACTTTATAATCCTTACTATATGAAGAATATCCCAAGAATACTCCCTCATCACTTCTGGGATAAAACTTACCTACGGAATCTTTACCAATGTTGTGCACGAAACACTTGCAACCAAAATCCCTAAGGTGGGATATATTGGTAAGGTGGGATATATTGGTCTTTCTCCCTTTAAGTAACTCATATGGAGTCTTCTCTACAAGTGGTATAGTTATGCACCTATTTATGATATAGCATGCAGTATTAATAGCTTCTACCCAGAAGCTATGAGGTAGTTTACTAGAAAGAAGCATAGTCCTAATCATATCTTCAAGTATCTTATTCTTTCTTTCAACCACTCCATTTTGTTTTGGAGTTCTAGGGGCAGAAAAGTAATGATTTACTCCATGCTTATCACAAACTTCAGCAAATTTAGCATTTTAAAATTCAGTGCAATGACAAGACCTAATTGATGCAAGTTGATTTCCTAATTGTTTTTGAATTTTTCTTACAAAAGACGTAAACATGTCGAATGCCTCGTCTTTAGATGTTAGAAACAATGTCCAGGTAAATCTAGAAAATTCATCAACAAGTACCATCACATATCTTTTACCACATCTGCTTAAGGTTCTCATAGGACCACAAAGATCCATATGGACCAGTTCCATTGATCTGGTGGTACTTACCACTTTCATGTTTTTGAAAGAGGATCTTACCTCTTTCCCCCTTGCACAAGCTCACAAACTTTGTCTTCCTTGAACTTAATGTTAGGGAGACCTATCACTAAGTCCTCGGAGACTAGTTTGTTGAGTTCACTCAGACTTGCATGTCCAAGTCTCATATGCCAAAGGAGGGGATCATTGTCCAACACACTTAAGCATGTTAAATCATTTTCTGTAAGTGTGGATAGATATATGATGTATATATTGTTAACTCTTTTTACCTGCAAAACAATCTTGTGAGTGATAAGATTTATTACAAAACATTTTGTAAAGGTGAATGCTACCAAGTTACCTCTATCACACAGTTGTGACACACTGATTAGGCTATATTTCAAGCCATCTATCAGGTAGACATTCTCAATGTAACGTGTTTCATTCTTACCTACCTTACAAACCCCAATGATTTCACCTTTCTTTCCATTTCCAAATGAGACATTTCCTCCTTTGAGGTCCTCAAGTGAAAGGAACTGGTCCTTATTACCAGTCATGTGTTTTGAGCAGCCATTATCCATGTACCATATTTGGCTACTTCCTTTCACTTGAACCTACAAAAGAAAGTCAGGGGTTAGTCTTAGGAACCCAAACTAGTTTGGGTCCCTTTCTATAAGTAAAAGGATGAATTAAGTTCTTTTTAGCCATGTTTGGTAACCATTTCTTCCCTCGAACAAAACTTTTATTCTTTTGACTGGCCTGCTCTTTTGCATTGCATTCACTTTTGTAGTGACCAGTCTTATCACAGTGGGTACAAATTTTGTTCTCAGGAAGAGTGAGGTACTTGCTTTTAGGATCCCATTTAGGCAGCTAACTCCCAAAGCCAAGTCCTCTCCCATTGCTATTATGATGTTCATGTAGCCATGTCAAAGCATCGGTGGATCTATTCCATTTACAAGTTCTGGCTAGTTCATGTTTGACCTTGCCAAGTTCCTCCTTCATAACTCTTATATGTCCATCCTTTATATACAACTCATCTTTTAGTTTTCCTATATTTTCTTCTAAGGTGAGTTGAGACTTGTCAGGTATCTTTTTACTGGTTCCTAGTTTCAGTTTTAGATTTTCAGATTTTAACTCTAGGATAATTGTCTCAAGTGGATGAACCTGGTTCTTCAGAGCAGTGTTTTCACTCACAGTCTCACTTACTCTAAGTTCCAGATTTTTGCACTTTGCTTTTAAAATTACACACTCCTTAGACAGCTGTTCCTTTTCCTTATTAATTACCTTATATTCATCAATAAAGTCTAGCAGTAATTCAAAGAGTTTTTCTTTGGACAAGAACTTAATCTTGTCTTTGAAATGAAGTATACTTACCTCAGATTTCTCATATAAATCACCAATTTCCATAAATTCTTGTTCATCTTCATTTTCATCATCTGACTCCTCATCTGAACTTTCTCCCCAAGCAGCAACCATAGCCTTTGTTGATACTTTGTTCTTCTTGGGATGAACCTGTTCCTTCTTCTAGTTCCTTCGTTCAGTCCTTTCCTTTTTCCATTCAACTTCCCACTGAGGGCAGTTCTTGATGTGATGATTAGTGTTCCCACATTTGTAGCAGCCCTCATTAGTTGTTTTATCCAGTACCCTTGCCTTGTTGTAATTTCCACCTCTTGAGGATCCCTTTCCTCTCATAAGATATTTCTTGAAATCCTTGGTGATCATAACCATTTCATCTTCTTCCAGATCTGCTCCTTCAGTGATTTTTAGTGTCAGACTCATTTCCTTCTTGGGAGCATCCATCTTCATTGTCTGTCTTCTAAGTTCATAGGCAGTAAGATTTCCAATTAGCTCATCCAGTTTGAGAGTTGCAATGTTCTTGGATTCTTGAATTGCAGTGATCTTGCTATCCCAAGAGACTGGCAGAACCCTTGTCAAAATCTTCTCAACCCTGTCTTCCTGAAGAAGAGTCCTTCCAAGAGATTCAGTTCATTAGTCAATGTAGTGAACCTAGTGTACATCTCTTGAATGTTTTCTCCTTCCCTCATAAAGAAATTCTCATATTGAGAATACAGTAGAGTACCTCTGGATCTACTTACTTGAGCAGTTCGTTCATGAGCCACTTGCAAAGTGTCCCAAATTTCCTTGGCAGGGGTACAACTTTGAATTCTGTTGTACTCATCTTGACCAATTCCACACACAAGACACTTCTTGGCCCTGGCATTTTTCTCCCACTTTCTCAAATCCTCAGCAATTCAGTCAGCTCTTGTCTTTGGCACATCTATTCCTTCAGCATTTTTCTTCATGATGGCCAAAGTACCATCAGTAACAATATCCCATAGTTTGTAGACTTTTCCAATTATGTGGTCTCTCATCTTGTTCTTCCACCAGGAGTAGTACTGGCCATTGAAGAGTGGAGGCCTAACAATTGATTTTCCTTCCCAGTTCCCAGGAGGTGCACTCATCTTGGTCTTTTCCTAAGGTGTTAGCCTCTTCAAGGATAACCCGCTATGATACCAATTGAAGTTCTATACGTCAATACCACACAAGAGGGGGGTGATTTGTGTGGTGTCTGATTTTCGCGTGCACTAGTTATAGAAGGACCAGGTTCTTCTATGTGTTCCAACTCCTACAGTTTGCAGAATAATAAATACAGAAATTAAAAAACATAGAGATTTTTACGTGGAAAACACCTGGCTCCAAAGGTGAAAAACCCACTACCTACTCCCAAGTAGGATTTTCCCAAAACTCTTTACTAAATCAACAAGCCAAACAACATTTAGAAAACTCTTCGTAAACCTTAGGATTACCTCTAATCCCTTTGTGACAAACTAGCCTCTAGCTATTTGCGACAAACTCCAAGTTAGCTATAACTTGAACACACAGTACCTATTACAGATTCTTCTAGATAAAGATGAAAGGTACAAGTTGAAATCACCTACTACAAATAAACTAGACTAAAAGACAACAGTTGGAACTGGTTCTTCTAGCTAGTTCAAGTAGCTTCAGAGTCGCACACTTAATTCTCACATAAACTGCTTGCAAAATTGCCTTGCTAATTTTTCTCTCAATTCTTGTTTAGCTTATGCTTTTGTGTGTACCTGTACAATAAGAATAATCTACAGTATATAGGATTAGTGGACGAGAGATTTACTAGAGTTCTAATGCTAATCTTCCTTGGGGGAAGAGTTCTAGTTAATCTCAACTCCTTGAATCCTTCCTTATCTTTGATTTTGTTCTTACTGAATAAGGAGTCCTTCTCCTTATTATTTTGCAATCTTTTCGATCAGGATATATCTCTTTATTTCCAAGATTTTTTTATCTCCTACATGTGCACATCACGTGCCTTAACTCTGCATGTGTCTATGTCTTCAGTGATGGACCTGGTTAAGCTTTGAGTTCCTTTATCAATCTTCAAAACCATTCAGTTTCTTAGGCCAACAAATTCACCCTTTTTGATGATGACAAACTTTGTGCTTAGGCCTATAACCAACTTAAACCAACATTTCCACTTTTTAGAGTATTAAGCATTTATCACAAACAACCAGGTTCATTAGGTTATAAATATCACATGTTCAAAGTATAGCACATCTTCCCCCTTTTGGCATCATCGAAAAGTTGCAAAATGTTAGAAATCCCAGATATATAAGAATTACTCATGGCCACTGAGGCAACTGCAAGTGCAATCATGGATTCATCATCAATAGGAAACCAAGAATGCAAACTATCAAAGAAAATGAAACAAGATTAAGAGAAAAAATTAAAAAAATTCATTGATAGAAGCATTGTTCAACCACAATCCACAAGAAGAAATAAAACAGTTAACACCATGAGCAAAAACAAGAAGAAAAATCCCTAATCTATGTCACTGAAGGTCAAAGACAGGCTGGACTACTAAGGCTGGGAAGGGGTGGAGGATGGGTTTTTGGCTTGGAGAAGAGATAGCATATCCTTAATAGATTTACTAAGGTTCTAATGCTACTCTTCCTTGGTGGAAAAGTTCTATTTAATCTCAACTCCTCGAATCCTTCCTTATCTTTGATTCTGTTCTTACTGAATAAGGAGTCCTTCTCCTTATCATGTTGCAATCTTTTCGATCAGGAGATATCTCTTTATTTCCCATATTTCATTTTCTCACGCATGTGCACTTCACGTGCCTTAACTCTGCATGTGTCTATGTCCACTGATGGACCTAGTTCAACTTTGAGTTCCTTTGTCAATCTTCAAAATACTTCAGTTTCTTGGGCCAACAATAAAAATTGTAATATTTTTGATATTATGGTTGAAACTTCTAATGGAAACAAAATGGAAGTTGTTAATGAAAGTATGATTAATAGAGTTCATCTCCTCTTCATTCATGAATTAGTCTGGGTAGAATGAAACCTAACAGGCTTGCACAGTCAGGTTTACTCGGTTGAGCACCAGTCGCGCTCCTCGGTTTTTAGGGTGTGAAAAACTTGGTATCAGAGCCTACCGTTTTAAAGAGTCATAGGATATCTCGAAAACATTTCTAGTAGAGTCCTTCTTATCGGTGTGTTGTCGACCACATCTATAAGTTGGAGGCTATTCGGACATTTGGGAATTTCACCCTTCTTTGATACTCAAGATCGTGCGGTAGAGCCCAAGATAGGGAGGTAATTTCCTCTCTATGTCTTACTCTCAAGATGAGAAATCTTGATACAATAATACACGAGTTTGAAATAGTAAGAAGGGAATGACCTCACCATTGAATCTGAGGGAGATTGCCCAAGAGTTTGTTAGGAGAATGTATCGAGCCATAGAGGGATTGGTAGAACTTGTTGCTAAGGGGAGTACCCTTGTTCCTATTAATGTCACCACACCACCAGATCATGTAGTATATCACTATGTTACCAACGTACATTAGGGATGTGGAGTCGAGGGGCATCGATTAAGTTATTACCCTATCAACCTAAAGTCACCAAGTAAGTCACTCCTTAGTACATCATTATGAACAACAAAAAATTTTTACTTGTTGTATATGTATATCCATATTGAAGATTTCTCATAAACATGGTCTTGACAAGATGTTGAATCCCAAGACATTGCATGCACCTACTCTATGAAAGAGACGCATTATTCGTGAATCCACTCTATCACAAATGCTCTTATTTACATCCTCTTGTGTAATTAAGTTTTATAATTATGTCCTTGAATTAAGTTATAACTCTAGGATTAGTACTTCCCACTTGCTTTCCTAAATTCTCAACAAGGGACTATACCCGATGAATTCCTTACAGAATCTTTTTTTTATTTTAATGGACAACATCTGCTCATTTGTCCCTATACATGCACCGTCGTAAAGTTTACCTTTGTGGTGTCAAGTTCCATGTAAAGCATCCCAGTGTTGCGATCCTTCTCGAGTCACTCTTTTTCTCACTAGTGTATATGGCTTCTATGGTTTGAACAGTCACTTTGCTCTTTTGTGCGTATCATCATAAAACCTTTTCACTGTCTAATAACATGAGAGCATATCCTTTTTTTGATAAAGTGTAACATGAGTGCATACCTCATCTCCTATCATAGGTGTACATATCGATTAAAGTGGTCGGTTGTCCATATAAAATTTCTGAGAAATTTGAGGGTTTTACAAATCCATCACAGGAAGATCTTTGGTTTGCCATCTCAGTACGACTTTCGTGTCCACTTAGATTATCCCACAGTAAGTAGCTCACTTTTTTCCTAGTATTGTGGTTTCCCATGACGTAATCCTGTATTTCGGTTTGGGAGTTAATATAGCAAAAGTATGTCCAACTCGTAATAAATGTATATTTTCTCTTTATACCCCCACAACATGTGTTAATTGTGTTCCTTAGTTAGAGAATTCACTATGCTAGTTTCCCAACACTTATTCAATAACTATGAGAGAACATGTCCTTCTATGTGTCACTATAACACTTCCTTTCTCATAAGGAACCTTAATAGGCTCTTCGTCAAGACCAAATGCACCTTTGGGGGTTATCATAGCACAACGTCTACTTTTCATGATTCTCATGTCTTTCAGTAGCATCTAGGTACATCTCAAGTCCGAACCCGTGGAGAAATCATTATGAACATCTGCAAACCTTCCATGATTATTTTATACTGCTCATTGGGTTCTGTTGTGTTTACACACTCGACTTCTAGAAGCATGGACTAGGTCCTTGTCATGTGCGGGATTTTTTCTATCCTTGGCATTCCACCTCCCCGGGTGGATAGGAGTTTTATTTGTCTTTCTCCCCGGAGCATCATGTTAACCATTAGAACCCCTCTAACCAATACATGATTTTGTCCCAATATTAAAATGTCCTAGCTATGTGGTTTCACTCGTGAAAGGTTGAGATTAGATGCTTTCAGATTTTTGCACATATCATGAACATATCGATTTGGAAGACAAGTTGTCGTATCTTTAGTTATCTCATATAAGGTCAATTATCGGGAAGGGTTAAGCTGTTTGAATTATAATAATCTCATAAGCGTTTAACTTCATTTTCATCATCATGGGATTGTGGCATAGATTCCTTGTTCCAGTTAATGTTAAGAGTGTAATTCAATTTCTCTTTCGAAATCTATATCGCATCCATGTTACAAGAATCTTACCATTTAGAGCTAGACTGACTTTCCTTACACTCAAGGAGGAAACTGGTGTATTATACTTGACCAGTTCTCCTTAGAGCTTACTATTGTCAGGCAAGGCATATATGGAAAGGAACAATTGTTACTATCCCTTGCTTAACTCGTCGCCTCCCAAGAATAACTGATGCTAGTGTCTTCATCCTCCCGACCATGCCTCGCATGTATCTCATGTCTAGAAAGACCCACTTCTTCTTTATCTCAAGGTCACGTACATGGTTCCCACATTATCAATGCATGTTGCTTACCTCTATGCCTCATTTGTGTCCCTTAGCATATAACCTCAAGAAGTACTCTGCTCAGCGCATTAATGAATTCCTGAATAATTCCAGCCCAATCGTGAACTTTGTTGTTCCCCATTGCATTAAATCTATTGGGTATTGAAGGTTCAAACATGTCAAAGAGGAAGCATCACCGTGTGATCACATATATTCGATAGGTAAGTTTATGGTCAGTTTATGATAACACATCTTAGAGTAAGTGTTGAAGGTCATCAAATGTTTATTGTGGGTTTTTGCATAGAGATTTAGATTTTAGAAGGGTGAACGTATTATTCTCAATATTTTCTCCCTAAAGATGTTACGTGAATTGATAATGAAGGTGAAATAAGTGTAGTTCACATTAGGCCGCGCGATAAGTATGATGTCTTCCCATCGTTGTTTCGCATATACCTTGTGTTTTTCATGTGCCTATGTCTAAGAAGGTGGTTGGAAATACTTTGTGTATAATTCCCGTGGAAATTATTGAAGGAGAAGTTAATGGATAGCTGGCTTATGCGACGTATCTATTTTTCATCCTTGTTAGGTAAGTTTGGGAGTTGAGATTGTTTCCGTGAATGTGTTATGGCGAAGTCTATAAGTCTAAGAGGCAACCTTGAAGGCCGAATGTGTAAAGAAAGTATTCTCTCTTGGTTTTATAACAATTGGTTTTGATTAGGAAGGTACCTTCTATGTGTGCAGTCCATGTTCAGGTATCATTATGATAATGTAGTGCTTGTAATGCTGAGATTAGTGTTATTGATATATACATTGTGGTGCTTTGTCGAGTTGTGGATGTGTTGTTAGGATGGTTTTGGTGGTTCTCTGGCAGGTGGATAGGCCTAGTTACAAAGGAGACGCTGCCGAGATTTCTGAAAAATTTGGGAGTTAGTCAAAATTTAGGGAATTGAGGTAGGTGAGAAAAGAGATATATTATGTTAAGTGCTTGGGGCGGACTCTACTTCTCATTCGAGGACGAAAGATCCTAAGCGGGGGAGAATGTAAGGCCCCGGAAAATTTTGCTAAGTAATTTAAGATTTTGTGGTGCCAGGTAGGCTATTTATTATATTTTATGTTCTATAAATATGATGGACATCAATCGGATATGGTAATAAGTGTATAAGTCATATAATAAGTAATGTGGGGTCCAAGGAGAGGCCTAAG
>ML404049.1:0-67846 GCA_005239525.1 Nicotiana knightiana | reverse complement strand
AGATGCACCAGCCTCAGAACCTGTACAATTAAGTACAGAAGTGCAACATGAGTACATAAACAAATATGTACCCAGTGAGTATCCCGCCTAACCTCGAAGAGGTATTGACGAGAGGTCGGCTTGACACTCACTAAGGTCCAACAAAATGATTAGCAAGATATAATATCAGTAACGGACATACCAGGATGATAAAAGCAGTAAACATTTAAAATAACAGTAATTCAAATAAATACTGGAAGTAAATATATAATTTCTACTTCACTATTCTTTTCTTTCCTTTAAAACTATATCTGAACACTCAAAATCCATAACATAATTCTTAACAATTTAAAATGCGCATACAGGATAAGGACAACTGGCCTGAGCCATCATAATGATCATATATATGCACCGCCGAGGGTCGAACGGCCCGAACCATAATATATATCTTTCAATCTCGTCGTGGCATACGGCCCGCTCCTATGAGAGTGGGAGAAATAACACTCCGCTCGCGGAATGTAAATTGCGAAGCGGTCACATGCACACACTATCCACACATTTATTCTTTATAAATTTCTTTTCGTGAACAATTCCTTAAAATTACTTAAATTCCATGATCTCATAGAAACAAGCCGTATGTAACATTAATTCACTAAGCATACAGTTCATTTCAAGGAAAACATAAGGCGTGGTGTAGGCCTAACTACCCGGACATAACAATAATAGTCGCTACGTACGGACTCTCATAACTTTGCGTGTACGTATCCCCCCACAAACATTAGCACAAAGTCATTTAAAGCACCTAGGGGGACAATTCCCCCTTACAAGGTTAGAAAGGAGACTCACCTCATGTCGAACCTACTTTCCGGGTCAAGAACGCACCCGAAACTCCAAACTCGACCCCCACGGAGTCGAAACTAGCCAAATGTTATACAAATATATCAATTTATACTCAAAGCATACTACTTAGCCAAATTCATCATTCTTGAAGAAATCCTAAAATCCAACCCCGGGCCCATATGCTCGGATTCCGAAAATACTCGAAGGAAACACTCACCCATAGCCTAAGGATCATTAATACATGATTTTCACTCGATTCCATAGCTAATTGACGGGTAATTTTCTACATTTTCAAAATCCCTAGGTTACTACCCCAAATCCTTAGTTTCCACTAATTTAGATAGTTAATTTAGCTTGTAATCCATGCACGAAGCTAATATTAGAGTAGAGTTTCCTTACCTTTGATAACTAGGTCGTTTGCCCCTTTTGAATGCTGAAAATCGTCCCAAGGAAGAAGAAGAAGATGAGGAAATGAACTAAATCCCGTGTATAATAACACACTGCCCAGTGGTCTACTCTATGCGATCGCAGCCTGGGCAGCGCGATCGCAGAGCTGTAAGTGACCTGGCCCTCATGGGCCTACTGTGCGAACGCGGAGACGGACCTGCGAACGCACATGGTAAGGAATAGCTGGGCTGGCCCAAGGCTGGGCTCTTGTGCGAACGCGGATGGGGTGTGCGATCGCACTGGGTCAAGTGCCCAACCCATCACGATCGCGGTGCCTATTGTGCGAACGCACATGGCATTTAACACTCCTGCCCAGTTCCTTCTATGCGATCGCATCAGTGCACCTGCGATCGCACTGAAGGAAACTAGTCAGTGAAAAATTTGGTTTTTGAATTTAACTCCGAGGGGTCCGAAACTCACTCGAGCCCCTCGGGACCCTGTCCAAAGGCACTGGCAGGTATGTATTCATGATACAGACTCGTTCGAATTTTTGGAACGTGAAAAACAACAACAAAACTAAGAATTCGACCTCAAAACTAAATTGAATCAAACTTTGAACTTAAAGTTCTAGAATTCGCTTTCAATGCGCCAAACTGACCTATACTACTCGGAATGACACCAAATTTTTCGAGCAAGTCATAAATGACATAACGGAACTATTCCCGATCTCGGAATTCCGTTCGGACCTCGATAACACAAAAACACGTTCCCAACCAAATTTTAAACTTAAGGAAACTCAAATTTCCATATTGGGCGCCGAAACGCCCACGGGTCATCCAAAACCCATTATAAACATACGCCCAAGTCCGAAATCATCACACAAAGCTACCGGAACCGTCGAAACTCGATTCCGAGGTCATTTACTAAAAATGTTGACCGAAGTCAAATTTGGCCTTAAAGGCCAACCTTAATGAACCAACTGTTCCTATACCACTCTTAACGCTTCCGAATCCCGAACCACCCATCCCCACAAGTCATAAATCATAAGAATCCGCTACAGGAAGTTTCAATTAGGGGAACGGGGTCCTGATACACAAAATGACCAGTCGGGTCGTTACATTCTCCACCTCTTAATCAAACGTTCGTCCTCAAACGGGTCTAGAATCATACCTGAAGTGCTGAATAAGTGTGGATATCTACTCCGCATGCCCTCCTCAGACTCCCAGGTCACCTCCTCGACTGGTTGGCCCCTCCACTGGACCTTTACAGCAGAAACTCTCTTGGACCTCAACTGGCGATCCTGCCTATCAATAATAACAACTGGCTCCTCCTCGTAGCCCAAACTCTCATCGAAGTGAATAGTGCTGAAATAAACCACGTGAGAGAAGTCGGCGTGGTACTTCCGGAGCATGGATACATGAAAAACTGGATGAACTCCTGACAAACTGGGTGTTAAGGCTAGCTCATAAGCAACCTCCCCAACTCGCCTCAACACCTCGAAGGGACCTATAAACCTTGGGCTCAGCTTGCCCTTCTTCCCGAACCTCATAATACCCTTCATCGGCAAGACTTTCAACAGAAAATTATCTCCCTCCATATATGATACATCACGGGCCTTCAGATCCGCGTAACTCTTCTGTCTAGACGGTGCTGTGTGGAGCCTCTCCTGGATCAACTTCACTTTCTCCAAAGCATCCCTCACCAGGTCGGTGCCATATAACTTAGCCACGCCAGGCTCAAACCACCCGATAGGAGAACGACATCGCCGACCATACAAAGCCTCAAATGGTGCAATCTCAATGCTAGACTGATAACTATTATTGTAAGCAAACTCAACCAAAGGAAAAAACTGGTCCCACTGACCTCTGAAGTCAATCACACATGCCCTGAGCATGTCCTCTAATATCTGAACTGTACGCTCCGACTGACCATCAGTCTGAGGGTGAAATGCTATGATGAGGTCTATCTGGGTACCCATCTCACTATGCAATGCTCTCCAGAAGTTCGAGGTGAACTGAGGACCTCAATCTGATATAATGGACACCGTCACACCGTGCAATCGGACTATCTCCCGAATGTAGATCTATGCCAACCTCTCAGAAGTATATGTAGTAGCCACTGGAATGAAATGTGCCGATTTGGTCAATCTATCCACAATGACCCAAACTGCGTCAACCTTCCGCAAAGTCTGAGGCAACCCAACCACGAAGTCCATAGTGATGCGTTCCCACTTCCATTCCGGAATGGGCATCTGCTAAAGTAGGCCTCCTGGCCTCTGGTGCTCATACTTAACCCGCAGGAAATTAAGGCCCCTAGCCACATACTCCACAATGTCCTTCTTCATCCGCCTCCACCAGAAATGCTGCTTCAAATCATGATACATCTTCGTAGCACCAGGATGAACAGAATACCGAGAACTGTGTGCCTCCTCTAGAATCCTCTCCCTCAGGCCATCAACATTAGGAACACATAAGCGGCCCTGAAGTCTCAGAACACCATCCTCGCCAATAGTAACCTCCTTGAACCTACCCTGAACCACTTTCTCCCGTAGCTCTGCCAAACACGGATTATCATACTGTCGAGCCTTAATCTCCCCTAATAACGAAGACTAAGCAACCACATGTGCAAGAACTCGTCGAGGATCAGAAAGGTCTAATCTCACCAGGCGATATGCCAAGGACTGAATGTCCAAGGCTAGAGGTCTCTCCTCTGCTACAATATAAGCCAAGCTACACATACTCTCCGCCTTCCTGCTCAAAGCATCTGCTACCACATTTGCCTTGACCGGATGATAAAGAATGGTGATATCATAATCCTCCAACAACTCAAGCCATCTGCGCTGCCTCAAATTAAGATCCCTCTGCTTGAACAAGTGCTGCAGGCTGTGGTGGTCTGTATAAACCTCACAGGACACCCCATACAAGTAGTGCCTCCAAATCTTAAGAGCATGAACAATCGCCGCCAACTCCAAATCGTGCATAGGGTAATTCTTCTCATGAACCTTCAGCTAGCATGAAGCATAAGCAATAACTCTCCCTTCCTGCATTAACACACATCACAAACCAACGCGTGAAGCGTCGCAATACACTGTGAACATCCCCGAACCGGAAGGCAATACCAGAACTGGTGTTGAGGTCAATGCTGTCTTGAGCTTCTAAAAGCTCGCATCACACTCATCAGACCATCGGAACAGGGCATTCTTCTGAGTCAATCTGGTCAATGGAGCTGCAATAGAAGAGAACCCCTCCACAAATTGGCGGTAATAGCCTGCTAGGCCCAAAAAACTCCTGATCTCTGTAGCTGAAGTAGGACGCGACCAACTCTTAACTGCCTCAACCTTCTAAGGATCAACCTTGATACCCTCTCTGGATACCACATGCCCCAAGAATGCCATGGAATCCAACCAGAACTCACACTTGGAGAACTTAGCATATAGCTTCTGTTCTCGCAAAGTCTGGAGCACAACTCTCAAATGCTGCTCATGCTCCATCAAGCTACATGAGTAAATCAAAATGTCATCAATGAATACAATGACAAAGGAATCAATATACGTCTTGAACACCCTATTCATCAAGTCCATGAATGCTCCTGGGGCATTAGTCAAGCCAAAGGACATCACCAAGAACTCGTAATGGCCATATCTCGTACGAAAAGCAGTCTTCAAAACATCTGAAGCCTGAATCGTCAACTGATGATACTCCGATCTCAAATCAATCTTAGAAAACACACGAGCACCCTGCAACTGGTCAAACAAATCATCGATGCGCGGAAAAGGATACTTGTTTTTAATGGTGACCTTGCTCAACTGGCGGTAATCAATACAACTGGAGCACCCCACGGCGATACACTCGGTCTGATGAACCCCTTAGCTAACAAATCCTCAAGCTGCTTCTTCAACTCCTTCAACTCCTTCAGAGCCATACGGTACGGAGGAATAGATATAGGCTAGGTGCATGGAGCTAAATCAATGCAAAAATCAATATCACGGTCCGGAGGCATGCCTGGAAGGTCTGAAGGAAATATATCAGCAAACTCTCGAACCACTGGCACTGAATCAATCGTCGGAGACTCGGCGGTGGTGTCCCGCACAAAAACAAGATAGGCCAGACAACCTTTCTCGACCATATGTCAATTCTTTAGGAATGAAACAACCCGGCTGACTGCACTAACTGAACCCCTCCACTCCAGCCTAGGCAACTCAGGCATGGCTAAAGTAACTGTCTTGGCATGGAAATCTAGCACGACATGATAAGGAGATAGCCAATCTATGCCTAGAATAATCTCAAAATCAACCATGTCGAGCAATAAGAGGTCCGCTCGAGTCTCGAACCCACAAAATAAAATCACACAGGACCGACAAATCCGATCTACAACCATAGAGTCGCCCACGGGAGTGGACACATAAATAGGAGAACACAAGGACTCACGAGGGACATCCAGAAAATGATCAAATAAGACCGAAACATAGGAATAAGTGGACCCTGGATCAAATAACACCGACGCCTCTCTACCACATACTGTAATAATACCTGTGATCACGGCGTCTAAGGACACTGCATCTGATATGGCTGGGATAGCATAGAATCTAGCTGGAGCACCAGAAGACTAAGCCCCACCATAATGAACAGGAGTTGTCTGACCTCCCCCTGACTGGCCTACACCTCTAGGACGACCCCTGCCGACCTGTCCCCCACCTCTAGGTGGCCTGACGGCTGGTGCTGGACCCATAGGCTGATGATCCTGCTGCACTGCTTTGCCCCAAAACCTAGGTTAATGCCTCTTCATATGACCTGGATCCCCACACTCATAACAAACTCCGGGTATCATAGCCTGCTTCCCCGAAGAGGAACCCTGAATGGCCGGAGAGCGATGAGTACTCTCTGGCATAGCACTGAAGTCGGGACTGGGGAATCTCGGATAATTGGGATAACCACTGGGTGAACTCTGAATGGCTGGAGGGCGGTAGGAAAGCTCTGGCATGGCGCTGAAATGAGCCCTCGCTGGAACACCTCGGGGAGGTGGTGGGGTGCTGAATATGGAGGCCTGCTGGGCTGACCTCTACCGAACTGACCTCTGCCCCTAACTGTGGCACCTCTAAAATCCCCGGAGAATCTGGCTCTTTTGTCCTGCTATACCTGCTCTCTGCCTCTCGATCGATAGCCCTCAATCCGATGAGCTAACTCGACCACCAACTGATAGGGAGTCCCCATATCCACCTCTCGGGCCATGTTGGCCCTAATACCAGAGTGCAGCCCTGCTACAAATCTCCGCACTCTATCAGCATCAGTAGGCAATATCATAAGTGCGTGGCGAGACAACTCTGAGAATCTAGCCTCATAATCTGTCACTGTCATCTGTCCCTCCTCCAACTGCTCAAACTAATATCGCAGCTCTTCCCTCTCAGAGGGTGGGATATACCTGTCTAGAAACATCTGAGTGAACTGCTCCCAAGTGATATGAGGAGAATCTGCTGGCCTGCTGGGAATATAGGACTGCCACTATCTGCGAGCTCTTCCCTCTAGCTGGAAGGTAGTGTAGTCCACTCTATGGGACTTTAATATCCTTATACTGTGCAGCCTATCCTTGTACCTATCAACAAAATCCTGGGCATCCTTGCCTCACTCACCCTCGAAGACTGGAGGGACCAATCGAGTCCATCTATCCAATAACTTCTACGGATCACCGTCCACAGCTGGTCTGGGATCAGGTGCTGCCGCTACAGGCTGGACCCCACCCACGGGCAGTGTACCCGGGGTATGATGAAGTGCTGTTGTCTGGCCTGCAGCCTGGGCAGTAGGGGTCTGGGCTCCCCCTCCTGCCTGAGATGTGGCAGGATCTGCTGGAAATAAACCAGCCTGGTACATAGTAACCATAAATCTTATCATACGGCCCATGACCTCCTGGAAGCCTGGCGCCGCCATAAAGTCCACTGGAGCAGGACCTGCTGGGGGCACCTCACCCTGCTCCTCTATAGAAGGATACTCTGGTGGTGGTACAACTGGAATAGCTCGGGGACGCCCTCGTCCCCTACCTCGGGCCGGTGCCCTCCCCCGGCCTCTGTCACGACCTCGAACAACGGGAGTAGCAGCCCTTCCCGGGTTTGGAACATCGGATGGACGCGTCCTCACCATCTGTGAGAGAATAGAAAAATGAGATTTAGTAAACAATTGACTGCACGATAGAATAAAAATAAGGAGAGGTTTTCCTAACACCCTATAGCCTCCCGAAGATAAGTACAGGCGTTTCCATACTGATCCGTAAGACTCTACTAGGTTTGCCCGTGACTTGTGAGACTTGCTTGAACCTCGTGCTCTGATACCATGTTGTCACGACCCAAAAATACTAACTATGTTCGTGATGGCGCCCAACACCGGCGTTAGGCAAGCCCACACATAAATTACTAAGGATTTCTCCCATGCTTGGTTAAACATCACAATACGTGCCAAATTTTAAAGTTCAAACATTAATTGAAAAAGATAGTAAGCCATTTTTACCAAAAGCAGTCATAAAGAGGAGTGAGCCAATATATATATATACAGACCCGCAAGCCAAAATAACAACTACGTGTATGCCAGGAACTAGTGTCACAAGTCCTACGGGCATAATAACAGAATATATAAAAGATATAATATACAGTCCCACTGTCTGAAAGGAATAGACGGGAAATAAGCAAAAGAAAACTCTATGGTGCTGCCGAGGATCGTTAGGAGAAGCAGCTCACCGTGAAGTCGGGTCCAACTATGATCAGAATCGAACTCCGGTCTGATAACAAGATGCACCAGCCTCAGAACCTGTACAATTAAGTACAGAAGTGCAACATGAGTACATAAACAAATATGTACCCAGTGAGTATCCCGCCTAACCTCGAAGAGGTAGTGACGAGAGGTCGGCTTGACACTCACTAAGGTCCAACAAAATGATTAGCAAGATATAATATCAGTAACGAACATACCAGGATAATAAAAGCAGTAAACATTTAAAATAACAGTAATTCAAATAAATATTGGAAGTAAATATACAATTTCTACTTCATTATTCTTTTCTTTCCTTTAAAAATATATCTGAACACTCAAAATCCATAACAGAATTCTTAATAATTTAACATGCGCATACAGGATAAGGACAACCGGCCTAGGCCATCATAATGACCATATATGTGCACTGCCGAGGGTCAAACGACCCGAACCATAATATATATCTTTCAATCTCGCCGTGGCGTACGGCCCGCTCCCATGAGAGTGGGGGAAATAACACTCTGCTCACGGAATGGAAATTGCGAAGCGGTCACATGCACACACAATCCACACATTTATTCTTTATAAATTTCTTTTCGTGAAAAATTCCTTAAAATTACTTAAATTCCATGATCTCAGGGAAACAAGCCGCATGTAACATTAATTCACTAAGCATATAGTTCATTTCAAGGAAAACATAAGGCATGGTGTAGGCCTAACTACCCATACATAACAATAATAGTCGCTACGTACGGACTCTCATCACTTTGCGCGTATGTAGCCCCCACAAACATTAGCACATAGTCATTTAAAGCACCTAGGGGGACATTTCCCCCTTACAAGGTTAGAAAGGAGACTCACCTCGTGTCGAACCTACTTTCCGGGTCAAGAACGCGCCCGAAACTCCAAACTCGACACCCACGGGCTCGAAACTAGCCAAATGTTATACAAATATATCAATTTATACTCAAAGCATGAAATTCTTCTACTACTTAGCCAAATTCATCATTCTTGAAAAAAATCCAAAAATCCAACCCCGGGCCCCTATGCTCGGATTCCACAAATTCTCGAAGGAAACACTCACCCATAGCCTAAGGATCATTAATACATGATTTTCACTCGATTTCATAGCTAATTGACGGGTAATTTTCTACATTTTCAAAAGCCCTAGGTTACTACCCCAAATCCTTAGTTTTCACTAATTTAGGTAGTTAATTTAGCTTGTAATCTATGCATGAAGCTAATATTAGAGTAGAGTTTGCTTACCTTTTATAACTAGGTCGTTTGCCCCTTTTGAATGCTGAAAATCATCCCAAGGAAGAAGAAGAAGATGAGGAAATGAATTAAATACCGTGTATGAAAACACACTGCCCAGTGGTCTACTCTATGCAATTGCAGCCTGGGGAAGTGCAATCGCAGAGCTTTAAGTGAAAAGGCCCTCATGGGCCTACTGTGCGAATGCGGAGAGGGACCTGCAAACGCACAAGGTAAGGAATAGCTGGGCTGGCCCAAGGTTGGGCTCTTGTGCGAACACGGATGGGGTGTACGATCGCACTGGGTCAGCAACCCAACCCATTGCGATCGTGGTGCCTATTGTGCGAATGCACATGGCATTTACCACCCCCTGCCCAGTTCCTTCTATGCAATCGTATCAGTGCACCTGCGATCGCACTGAAGGAAACCAGTCAGTGAATAATCTTGTTTTTGAATTTAACTCCGAGGGGTCCGAAACTCACCCGAGCCCCTCGAGACCCCGTCCAAAGGCACTGGCAGGTATTATTAATACGGACTCGCTCGAATTTTCAAAACGTGAAAAACAACAATGAAACTAAGAATTCGACCCCAAAACCAAATTGAATCAAACTTTGAACTTAAAGTTCTAGAATTCGCTTTCAATGCGCCGAACTGACCTATATTACTCGGAATGACACCATATTTTGCAAGCAAGTCATAAATGACATAATAGAACTATTCCCGGTCTCGGTATTCCGTTCGGACCTTGATAACATAAAAACATGTTCCTAACCAAATTTCAAACTTAAGGAAACTCAAATTTTGATATTGGGCGCCGAAACGTCCCCGGGTCATCCAGAACCCATTTCGAATATACGCCCTAGTCCAAAATCATCACACAAAGGTAACGGAACCGTCGAAACTCGATTCCGAGGTCGTTTACTAAAAATGTTGACCGAAGTCAAACTTTTGCCTTAAAGGCCAACCTTAATGAACCAATTGTTCCTATACCACTCTAAACGCTTCCGAATACCGAACCACCCGTCCACGCAAGTCATAAATCATAAGAAGCTGCTACAGGAAGTTTCAATTAGGGGAACAGGGTCCTGATAGACAAAACGACCGATCGGGTTGTTACAGCAAAATTTATGAAAGAGGGCCCTTTTTGATCGACACTTAATGAAGAAGACGTCTCAACTTCAGAATGGTGTAATAATGCAATAGAGTTATAGGAATTTTTCACATGCTTAAGAATGTTTCTGAGGAATGTTTTTTGTTTGAACTTCCACAACATTTTACATGTGTTCGATTATCGTCTCATGTTGCAACTATTTTCTTTTAACAGATTTGATGTACACTTGTATTTCGTAACTGTTTTTCGTATGTAACAGTTTTTTCGAGTTAATACAAGAGAACAATTGTTTTTTGTTCGTAACAATTTTCAATGATCACGAGGAAATGATTTTTCATCCGTAACTGTTTTATTTGATAACAGTTTTACTTGTGAGTACAAAGATTTCGTAATTGTTTTTAGTTACAACAGTTTTTGAATGAGTACAATGATGATGATATTTTATCCATAACTGTTTTTGGTTACAACAGTTTTCTTTTTAATAAGTACAAAGATGTGCATTTCTTACTCGTAGCTAATATTTTTGCCTTTCAACCTGAACATGTTCGAAGGTTTTTTGGTACAATGATGATGATCTTTTATCCATAACTGTTTTTGGTTACAACAATTTTCTTTTGAATAAGTACAAAGATGTGTATTTCTTTCTCGTAGATAATATTTTACCTTTCAACCTGAACATGTTCGAAGGTTTTTTGGATCAGGCTTTGTATTTGAGTCTTCAGCTTTGTATTTGAGTCTTCGGCTCTTTCGATTCTGCTCGTATCACTTGACTTGTTGGGTAGGTGGATCTTTAGGCTCGAGTTTTTAATTTTTGATAGTCTTCTTTGCTTCGTCTTAGCCTTCCATACTGTATAGTCTCCCAAGTGTTTGAGCTTTGAAGAATGAAATCTCGAGCACTTGACTATTCCTTCCTTGTGGTTATTTTCCTGAAAAGGAAAAACACGCGGACTCGAAGGTATATAGTTTTTAGATGATGACTGCTTAACCCTTTAAAACGTCCATCAGAGAGTGTAACCATAGACCGGGAATTCAGTTACTTCCTCGCGTCTTTGCAGGTCTAATATCATCATCTAGTGATGGGTTAACTTTATGCCTATCATCTAAAAAGGTTAGCAAAATTTTAAATTTTCAAAATAAAATCGAACGTATGATACCTGACCGGGGGTCCTTCCCAGTTTGGACTTAGGCGCCCTTCCCAACTATGCCTCGGACTTTGTAGGGTCCTTCCCAGTTTGGGCTTAGCTTTCCTGCGCCTGCTTCTTTCGTTGATTGAAAGACATTTTTTAGGACGAAGTCCCCAATCTTGAAGTACGTGAGATGAGCTTTACGGTTGTAATAACGCTCTATGATTTGTTTTGGAGCTGCCATCCGTATTAGTGTTGCTTCTCTCCGTGGTTCGAGCAGGTCCACATTGGTCCTCAATTCATCGTTGTTTGATTCCTCCGTGGCTGTTGTAAATCTTATGCTTGGTTCGCCAATCTCCACAAGTATTAAGGCTTCTTAGCCATAGACAAGTGCGAACAGAGTTTCTCCCGTGGCTACTTTTGAAGTTGTTCTGTATGCCCATAGTACCGCTGGTAACTCATCAAGCCAATTTCCTTTGGCTTTATCTAGCCGCTTCTTTAGATTGTTGATGATGACTTTATTCGTTGATTCAGCTTGACTATTAGCCACGGGGTGGTATGGCATTGAAGTGATCTGTTTGATTTACCAGCTTTCAAAAAATTCTGTGATTTGCGAGCCTATGAATTGTGGTCCATTATCACACACGATCTCCTTTGGTATCCGAAATCGGCATATTATGTTTCTCCATAAGAAGCTTTTAACTTCCTTTTCTCGCACCTGTTTGAACGCTTCTGCCTCTTCCTATTTTGTAAAATAGTCGGTTAGCACGAGCAAAAACCGTACCTGTCCTTTAGCCGTGGGAAGAGGTCCCACTATGTCCATCCCCCATTTCATGAAGGGCCATGAGGATATTATTGGATGCAATAATTCCGCTGGTCGATGCATGTTATTGGCAAACCTTTGGCATCTATCGCATTTGGATACGAAGTTCACGGCCTCTTCTTCTATCTTAGGCCAATAGTACCCAGCTCTGATTAGGGTTTTTACCAAGGATCTTGCCCCTGAGTGATTTCCACAGTGTCCTTCGTGGACTTCTTTCATCACGAACTCCGTTTGGTTAGGTCCGAGGCATTTTACTAGGGGCCCTCCGAACATCTTGCGATATAATGAGTTGCAAATGAGGCAATACCGTGTAGCTTTGCAGCGAAGTGCTTGAGCTGTTTTCTCATCTTTAGGTACGGTGCCATTTTGCAAAAAATTTAAGATTTCGTTTCTCCAATCCCAGGTTAAATTGTTGAAAGTTACCTCATTTCTGTCTTGGTCGATCGCTGAATGGAATAGATGAACGACAATTGCATTATCTTTGTTTGTGACTTTCGTGACTGCTGCGAGGTTAGCTAATGCATCTGCTTTTGCATTTTCCTCTCTAGATATTTGTATTAGCTTCCATGTTTTGAATTGTCTCACGAGTTCTCGTGCCTTTACCATATATTGTTTCATCCGAGTCTCTCGAGCGATGTAAGTCCCCTGCATCTGATTTACTACCAGTTGGGAGTCGCTTTTGATTACGATTTGCTCGATTGAAAGTTCTCGTACGAGTTCTAGTCCTGCAATGACAGCTTCGTACTCTGCTTCATTGTTAGTTATAGGATAACATTTGATAGCCTGTCGTGTCTTTTCACCCGTGGGTGATATTAAGACTATGCCTAAACCAACACCTTTTATATTGGAAGAACCATCAGTAAATAGGGTCTATAGACCTGGATTAGCACCGTTAAAGAGTTGTAACTCTTTTTCCATTTCAGGGACAATGCTATTACTAAAGTCAGCGACAAAATCAGCTAAGATCTGAGAGTTGATTGCAGTCCTAGGCTGATATATTATTTCATGCTCACTTAATTCTATGGCCCACTTGGCTAATCTTCCTGATAGTTCTTGTTTATGCAGTATGTTTCTTAATGGATACGAGGTCACAACTGTGATTGGATGACATTGAAAGTATAGCCTTAATTTTCTAGATGCCATGATTAGAGCTAAAGCTAACTTTTCTAGATGTGGATATCTAGTTTCAGCATCTAGTAATGTCTTGCTTACATAATAAATAGGAGATTATTTACCTTTATCCTCCCTTACCAATATTGCACTTACATCAATTTCCGAGACGGCAAGGTAGACGTACAACCTCTCCCCCTCCTTTGGCTTTGACAACAACATAGGTTTTGATAGATAAGCCTTTAGGTCTTTGAGATCCTGTTGGCATTCTTCAGTTCATTCGAACCGATTTTGCTTTTTGAGAACTTCAAAGAATTTAAAACTTTTCTCGAAAGATTTGGAAATAAATCTTCCTAGGGCTGCAATTCTTCTCGTTAGTCTTTGAACTTATTTTTTGTTTATAAGTACATCAGGTATTTCTTCTATAGCTTTAATTTGATCAGGATTTACCTCTATTCCCCTGTTTGATACAAGGAACCCTAAGAATTTACCTGATTGCACGCCAAAAGCTCATTTTTCTTGATTCGGCTTCATATTGTACCTGCGTAAAATGTTAAAGGTAATAGAGAGGTGCTGGAAATAGTCTTCCACCCGTATTGATTTTACCAGCATGTCATCGATGTAAACTTCCATCGTTTTTCTTAGATGTTCCTGGAACATCTTAGTCACTAGCCTTTGATAGGTGGCTCCAGCGTTTTTAAGCCAAAAGGCATGACTTTATAACAATAAGTCCCCATGTTTTTAATAAAGGAGGTTTTTTCTTCGTCTGAGGGATCCATTTTAATCTGATATAACCAGATTACGANGTGGTAATGGGAATGAATCTTTGGGGCATGCTTTATTTAAGTCAGTATAATCTACGCATACTCTCCATTTGCCATTCTTTTTAGGTACTACCACAGTGTTAGCTATCCAGTTAGGGTACATTACCTCTCGTATCGAACCAATTATCAAGAGTTTTTGTACATCTTTGTCAATCACTTGGTTCTTGAATGGTCATTGCTTTCTTTTCTTCTGCTTAACAGGTACGAAGGATGGATCTTCATTTAGTTTATGAGTCATCACTTCTGGTGGGACACCTGTCATATCTGAGTGGGACCATGCAAAGCAATCTGCGTTAGCCTTTAAATAATCAATTAACTTACCTCTTCGACCGGGGCTCAGCCTCGTGCCTACATACACTTTCTGTTCAGGTTTTTGTTCAAACAATGGAACAACTTCGAGCTCTTCTGTAGTTGTTTTGATGTGCTCCTCTTCCTCTGGTTCATGAATGACGTACGGTCTGGAATCTACATCAGTGTGGTCCAGTTTATCTTCCGTGGTGACTTGATTCACCTTTTCGTGAATATCTTCTTCTGTATCTGTTTGAACACTTACTTCTTTCGTACCTGTTTGGTCAATGGCTTTTTCCATACCTGTTTGGCCGGTAACATCTGCCTGGGAGATTTACATATCTTCCGATTCTTCCGTCTCTACTTTTTTGTTATAATGCACCACATAATTTATATTTCTAGAGATTTGTTGATCTCCTCTAATTTGTCTGATTCCCCATTCTGAAGGGAATTTTATTACCTGATGCAAGGTAGATGGTACTGCTTTCATGTCGTGGATCCAGGGCCTTCCCATGATTACGTTATAAGCCATGTCAGTATCAACGACTTGGAATTTGGTGTTTTTAATTACTCCCTCGGCATAAGTGCTAAGTTCGATTGCTCCTTTGGTTATCATTTTAGAGTTGTCAAACCCTGATATGCTCATGCCTTTGGGATCACCTGATTTCCCAAGAGCATTTATTCCACGACTCTTAGCAAGATAATGTTGACTGAACTACCTGGATCAATCAACACTCTTTTAATGTTAGTGTCATGAATGAGTAAGGATATTACCAGAGCATCGTTGTGGGGGAGCATTAGTCCGCCGAAATCTGCATCATCAAAGGTTAAATCATCTACATCCGGATTTTCTCGAACCCGCTTTCTGTGTGTAACTGTGACCTTCGAGGCTAATTTGCAAACTATTCTTCTTACTTCCCCTCCTCCATGTATCACGTTGACGGTTCTTTTTGTAGATGAAGGCTTAGGGGGATCTTCCCTGTTCTTCATGTATGCCTGTTTACCTTTATCACTAAACAATTCTGTTGAATAGCCCTGTTTCAATAATTGTTCTATTTCACCTTGTAAAAACCTGCAATCTGCAGTCTTATGTCCATGATCATTATGGAATTCACACCAGAAATCTGGATTCCTTTTAGTTGGGTTTGACCGCATTTCTTTGGGCCATCGAACCTTATCACCCATATTTCTTAATATTGAAACAAGTTTAGGGGTACTTACATTAAAGGTGTGATCCCCAATTCGTGCATTACCTCTAAGTTGTTCATCTCGATCCTTCCTGGATCTAGATGAGGACGAGCCCGCATCTCTGCTTGGTGGTCTATAATCTGACCTGGTGTTTTCGAACCTGGGACGAGTTTCACGTCCCGATGGTCCCAAGTAAGCATTGTACCTATTTTTACCTGATCTCCTGTCTGATTTGGAACGTCTGGATCTAGTATGATCTTCATCTTTCGAACGAGCAATGGTATCTTCTTCTATTCGAAGTTTAGTATTGTACCTGTTATAAACATCGTTCCACGTTGTAGCTGGGAATTCTCTCAAGCTTTCTTTGAGTCTCCTCGTGGCTTTTGAGATTTTTTCATTTAGATTACTTGCAAATGACATGGCTGCCCAATAATCAGGCACCCTTGGTAGTTGCATTCTTTCTCGTTGGAACCTATCTACAAATTCACGGAGTAGTTCCGTGTCTCCTTGCTTTATTTTAAATATGTCCTCCATTCTTTTCTCGACTCTTTGTGCACCGGAGTGTGCTTTTATGAAAGAATCTGAAATCTCAGCAAAAGAATAGATAGAATTTTCAGGGAGAAGAGAATACCAGGTTAGGGCTCATTTGGTATGCGTTCTCCGAATTTTTTGACAAGGACTGATTCAATCTCTTGTTTTGTTAAGTCGTTGCCCTTTACTCCGGTGGTAAAAGCAGTCACGTGGTTGCATGTGTCAGTCATTCCGTCATACTTAGGAACGTCAGGCATTTTAAACTTCTTGGGTATAGGCAAGGGTGTTGCGCTTGGTTTCCAAGTTTGTTGAGAATATCTATCAACATCAATGCCTTTGATAACAGGTGGTACTCCAGAAATTTGCTCGATTCGATCGTTTTGTTCCTTCATCTATTTCTGCAAGGTTAGTAGTAAATTTTGTAACTTAGAGTTATTAGTCATACCTGGTCCCTCTTCGAGAGATTCATTAGGAGTGTCATCCCTTGCTGAGTTTACCAACCCAAACTGAGGATTTTTCACGGTGATAGTGTTATTAGGAGGTGGTGTCAGTGATGCAGGTGATGCCGCTAGTAATCCCCTTGCAAATTCTTGCAAAGCTTGGCCTACATACTCTGAAATCATTTGCTTTACCCGACCTTGTTCTACCGTTTGATCATTATTATCGTTGTTTTTATTGGATCTTTCTGGGGATTGCTCCCTTGAACCACGTGGGGTTCCTAAAGGTGATGGAACCGGGGTTCCATTTCTCTGTTGGTTGTTGTCGTTGGAGTTCGACATAGTTCAGAAGACATCGCTTGAAAAGAAAACAAAGATTATTAGACATCCCGGTAACGGAACCAATTTGTTTAACCAAAGAATTAGATCCTTTGACCAAATCTATTTTTAGGATGAACGCGGGTTTCTGATAATCCAGGAAATAATAATAAATAAAAAGGAATAAGTAAATAGTATAATATGATGCACAAAAAAGTAAAATGTATTGTATTCGTAGTTCATATGCCCTTACAAGTTATATTTTATTCCCTTATATAGGGAATTTCTTAATACAACGTCTACCTCTTACAATGATCGCTCATTAATAACTAATTATTACATTAATGGGACGTTACATAGAATGACCGTAATTGTTGCATGAAGGTTGTGTAACGCGTGAGTCATTAATTGAGGGTCTCTGAATCTGCCCGTAGCTTTGTCCGGATTCATTCTGACCGTGTCTCTTCGTTGTCTTAATCAGGTTGAGTTTCTCGTAGCTGATTACTCCGTAGGTTTATTGAGTCGTGTCTCTTTGCTTCGAACCTCTTTATAGAATTATGTCCAACTGTCATGTTTTCCTTGGTCCACGTAGCCGGCTGAGTCATCAAGAATTATCATACGTGTGAAACTCTTTTTTTACCAATACAAATACATCAGGAAAGTACCTCACTAATGGAACTGACTCAACTGGAGGGGTATCAACACTGGCATCTCTCACATAGGCCAAGTACGCATCACACCCCTTCTCAACCATCCGCCGAGCCTTAAGAAATGAAATGAACCTACGGGGAGTATACTCTAAGGTACCTCTCCACTCAAATCTCGGCAAGCTGGCATAGCCAGCGTCACGGTCTTAGCGTGACAATCAAGAATAGAATAATGGGGCGACAACCAGTCCATGCCCAGTATAACATCTAAATCTACCATGCTGAGTAATAATAAATCAGCCCTGGTCTCAAAACCACTAAGAGAAATCGAACACGACCGATATACGTGGTCCACAACTAGAGAGTCTCCCACATTAGTAGATACATAGACAGGGGAACTCAAAGAGTCCCGATATATCCCCAAATATGGAGCAAAATAAGAGGATACATATGAATACGTAGAGCCTGGATCAAATAACACTGATGCATCCCTATGGCAGACATGGACAATACCTGTGATGACTGAGTATGAAGAAACAGCCTCAGAACGGGCTGGAAGGGCATAGTATCTGGCCTGGCCTCCCCCTCTAGGGCGATCTCTACCTCCCCGACCCCCACCTCGAGCTGGCTGAGGAGGTGGAGGGGCAGCTGGGGCTGGAAGAATAGCCGGAGGACCCGGTGGAGCACATGGAGGCTGATAAGACTGTGGAGGTGCACCCCTCCTAGCCCTGGGGCAATCTCTAATCAAGTGACGAGTGTCACCACACTCAAAATAACCCCTCGGAGGACGCTGTGGCTGAGACTGAATAGGAGTTAGCCTGCTGGGATGGCCGGAAATAGCACCTCGAACTGGAGGCATACTGGATACTGGCGGTGCATAATAGAACTCCTGAGGTCTAGGAGGAGCTAGAATACCGCTGGCTACTGGAAGGGATGAATGAACAGGGTGACCTACAAATCCCCTACCGTGACGTGCTGCTGGTGCACGAGCTCCAGAAAATGGCCAATCTTTCTAGACCTCTTAGCCTCCCTCTCCTCTCTATCCCTGGCGAACATGCCCTCTACTCTCCTTGCAATACTCACTGCCTGCTGGTAAGTGATATGCATCTCCAACTCTCTGGCCATACTGGTCCGAATACTAGGATGGAGTCCCTCAATGAAGCGGCGAACTCGCTCTCTGACTGTGGCAACCAAGGTTGGTGCATACCGAGCTAACTCACTGAAACAGACTGCATACTCTGACACAATCATAGTACCCTTGCGCAACTGCTCAAACTCTGCGCGCCAAGCATCCCTGAGGCTCTGAGGGACATACTCTCGCAAAAATATCTCTAAAAACTGAGTCCAAGTGAGTGAGGCTGCATCGTCTGGACTACTCAGCTCATAGGCCCGCCACCACTGATATGCCGCTCCCCTCAGCTGGAAAGCGGTGAAAGAAACCCCACTGGTCTTGACATATCCCATAGTGCGGAGAATACGATGACACTCCTCAAGAAAGTACAGAGCGTCATTTGAAGCTAGTCCGCTGAAAATAGGTGGGTGGTACTTTTTGTACCTCTTGAGTCTGAGTTTCTCGGCCTCAGAAGCCGCTGCCCTAGCATCATACTGAACTGGAGCCGCTGGGGGCATAGGAATATACTCCAGGGCCTGATCAACCTGGCCCCTCTGATAAGGAGTGCGGGTTGCGGAAGTCTGTGCCCCTCCCCCGGCCTGAGATGTAGCGGGAGCTATCGGAAATAGTCCAGCCTCTGCTAGAGTACTGAACATGCTCATGAACTGAGCGAAAGTCTCCTGCAAGGCTGGAGCACCAATAGGGACCTCCTGTGCCGTCTCTCCAGCTGGGGCTTCCATAGGCTTCTATGCCGCTGGTCTCGCTGGTGCTCGGGCTGCACCGCGCGGTGGTCCTCTACCCCGGCCCCGGCCTCTGGCGGCTCTGACAGGGGACTCGGGTGCCTGGTCGTCGGTCCTCCCAGTACAGGCCCTCACCATCTGTGGGAAAGAGTATAATAGAATTTTAGAATTTTTGATGTCAATAACTCGCATGAAAAAGGAAATCAAAGAATATGATTGTTCCCAACAGTTACATAGCCTCCCGAAGATAGATACAGACGTCTCCGCACCGATCCTCGAGACTCTAATAAACCGGCTTGTGACTCCTATGAACCTAGACGCTATGATACCAACTTGTCACGACCTGATTTCCCTCCGAAGGCATCATGACGGCACCTAGTATCTATGACTAGGTAAGCCTAATTGCGGAAACACATATTAAATAAAAGCAATAGAAATAAAGACAAAATAAGCGAGTCTACAATGAAAACATCGCCACTTTGCGTATACAAAATACAATTTTCCCAAAAATCCAGAATATCACTTTAGTCACAAGCTCTGTTTCAATATAGCTCTATACAACGAGAGGGAATTTACATGAAAAAGAAATCTATCTAAATCTGGAGTGGAAGGTAACTTGAAGGACTCTGCGGACGCGGAAGAATTACCTTTCGATCTCCTAACAGCTTCTGCTCGAACCCCTAGCCACGAAACTGAGCGCTGGTACCTGGATCTGCACACGAAAAATATGTGCAGGAAAGGGTATGAGTACACCACAAATTGGTACCCAGTAAGTGCCAAGCCTAACCCCAGTCGAGTAGTGACGAGGTCAGGTTAAGGCTCTACTGGATTTTTATAGTAAAATAGTATAAAAAGGTGAACAGAGAGATGTAATTGCTGAGGCAAACCAGTAGAAACAATGAGCAAAAAGTAAATAATAACAGAGAGCCCTCGGCTCAGCACAGTATATATCACAATAATAAGTATGCAATGTAGTACAGGGGGAAAGCTCCCGGAATCTCGTCCGTAGTCCCAATTTAAATATGCAATGCAGTACAGGGGGAAAGCTCCCGGAATCTCGTCTGTAGTCCCAATTTAAATATGCTATGCAGTACAGGGGGAAAACTCCCGGGATCTCGTCTGTAGTCCCAATTTAAATATGCTATGCAGTATAGGGGGAAAGCTCCCGGAATCTCGTCTGTAGTCCCAATTTAAATATGCAATGCAATAAAAATACAAGATACTATTTTTATTTAAAACAGTTCAGGAAAAATCACAGGCAAAAATATGTAAAACTACCTAAACATGGTACATATAGTAATAACTAGGGAAAATTCAAGTAAAACAGGTAGGCATGCTATTTCCTAATCTAAACTACACAGTCGATACATGAATCAGTGAAATATGAGTGAAATGATTAAGTCATGGAGGAAAAATGTAATTTTTGCAACAATGTCCCATGTATGTACTCGTCACCTCACGCACACGGCGCCCGATCAACATAAACAGTATTAAGAATAGCCTAGGGGAAGTCCGCAACACAGAGTTAGGCAAGCCACTTACCTCGATTGTACTACTCAAATCAAAACCACGCTCTTTCCACGAGTATCCGACTCCGAATGGCCCAAATCTATTCAATTCGATTGCATAATATAAATATCACTTCAAGGAATCAAAATAGCTAATAAGTTCGAAGCTAATACGCGAATTTAGCAGAAATCGCACAAAAAGTCCCCCGAGCCCACGTCTCGGAATCGAGTGAAAGTTACAAATTTAGAACACCCATTCACTCACGAACGCACTCAAACAAGAATCATCGAAAACCGACGACAAAATCCTATTAAATTCTCGGATTTGCTAATTAGGGAAACTTTTTCCCATTTGCATGATTTTTCACCTAAATCCCTTAATTGCATGGAAGAAAAGGCCATAGACTAATGATATACAAAGGGAATAGGGTTAGGAATCGTTACCTATGAAGCTTATCCTCAAAACTCACTCCAAATCGCCCACACCCGAGCTCCAATTTTTTTTTTTTGAAGTTATGAAATTCAAGCCCTCGAATCTGATATAACTACCCAGCGATTTCCGCACTTGCGCCCCTTGGACGGCACCTGCAGTCCCGCACCTGCGGAAATTCCATCGCAGGTGCGAAGACCCACTAAAAGGCCCGGGGTCGCACTTGCGGTCAATTGGCCGCATCTGCGGAAAACCAACCACACCTGCGAGGACTGGGTGTCATGGCCAAGTCCGTACCTGCTATCCCCTCGCCCGCACCTGTGTGTCCACACCTGCGGAAGGTCCATCGCAGGTGCGAGACACCAGAACCAGCAATGGTTCATCTGCTCTTCCAAGTTCTATATTCACCCGATGAGCATCCGAAACATCCCCGAGGCCCCCGGGGCCTCAACCAAAAGTACTAACAAGTCCTAATACCTTATCCAAACTTAGTCGAACCTCCAAAACATATCACATGACACCAAAATCACCAATTATACATGGATTCAAGCCTAAGGACTTATGAAATTTCCAAACTCTACAACCGATGCCGAAACACCTCAAAACTAGTCCGAAAGACCTCAAATTTTACACACAGGTCACAAATGAGACAATGGACCTACAGCCACTCTGGGAATTCCATTCCGGGCCTAACATAAAAATTCCACCTATCGGCTGAAATCGCCGAAATTTTAACTTTCGCCAATTCAAGCCTAAATCGACTACAGACCTCGAAAGCACACTCCGGACACACTTCTAACTCCGAAATCACCCAACGGAGCTAACGGAGTCGACGTAATCCCATTTCGGACCCGTCTTCCCAAAGTTTCCACTATGGTCCGATTCTAAGGCTTAAACTCACATAGAAGGACTATGTGTCCGAAAACTCTCCGAATTTCACCACTCAATGTTCCAACAAGTCCCAAAAGCAAAAATATACATGGGGAAAGCAATTATTAGGGGATCGGGCGCTAACTCTCAAAACGACCTACCGGGTCGTTACATAAATATTTAAACCATCATGTGCCATTAGTAACGTGTAACGCACGTTTATAGATACTAGTTCAATAAAATAAATAAATATACTTGGTTTGGCTGGAAAGTAGAAAGGGAATGACAAAATTTTTGGCCTTTTAGAAGGGCAGCTGCAAGGTATGTAACCTATTGAGCTAAAATCACTTTTAGCCCGCGGTTGAAATTATTTATATCCGGTCGATACAAACGTGTATAAAATTTATATATTATTTGTATATAATATACAAAAATATATTGTACACAAAAAATATATTAAAATTTATATTTTTCGACTATTATTTTGAAGGGATTTTTACCTTCCTATACAATATTTGATACCTTCCTAACTCAAATTCCAATTTAGTTACATGGTCATATACAATTTACCAATTATATATAAATAAGTTATAAATGGGTATATCTTTATGTCACGACCCAATTTCCAATTTAGGTCGCGATGGCGCCCAACACCGAGGTTAGGCAAGCCAACATTAATCAACTAATGGGTTTCATTTATTTTTACCAAAATATTTCCAACATTTACTTAGCTTAAATTTAAAGCATTCAATAACAACGAATAATTTAGGCAATTTAAAGCTGAAATGACCAAATTAAGTCATAATTAAGTATTTACATCCTAAAAGAAAAGTCTACTAATGTGTGTGCCAGGAGCTAGTATCACAAGTATACGGGCATCTAGTAGAATTTGCAAAAGAATATATCTATCATGCTGCTTGAAATAGAATAGACAGTAAATAACAAAAGAGAGACTCCATCATGCTGTTGGACGACATCGTAAAGGAGCAGCTCACCGTGGAATCTCGGCCAAGTATCAAGAATGCGCACCAGACGGGTAACCAGATGTACCTGCCTCAGATCTTGTACAATTAAGTAAAGAAGCATAGTATGAGTACATAAACAATATGTACCCAGTAAGTATCTAGTCTAACCTCGAAGAAGTAGTGACGAGGGGTCGACTTGACACTCACTAGGGTCAATAATGATATAATCTAAGTGTTACACTAAGAAGGTATAGCATGAATAACAAAGACAGTTTGAGAGTAAGAAAGAGTAAGACGGTCTTTCATAAGGGTCATGTCGAATCTCAGCCTCACCATGTAACAACTTTTATTTCAAAGAAATTAAGCAATATAAATCACGGAAAACTTCAAATAAATAACATGCGCTCATCACGCCGAGGTCATATGGACCGATCCAACATAATATTAAACTGTGCACTGCTAGAGAGTCGAATGACGCGAACCATAGATGCATCTATTTACTGCCGAGGCGCTCGACCCGATCCGATCTATTTACTACTGAGGCGCTCGGCCCGATCAACAAATAACAACTTACTTTCAAGAACACACAAATTTCCCATTTATGGTCAAGTATTTCATACAACCCGTCAAGTAAGTGAGTCAATCCTCATACAATCTTCTCTATAAATCTCTAACATGATTCAAGTAATTACCTTGGCAAACAAGGGCACGATATTTCAAATATAGCATGATACGGGTCCTAAACTACCCGGACAATAGCATACTAGTAGCTAGTACGGACTCTCGTCACTTCGTACGTACATAGCCCCCACAAATAGGTGAAAACATGCATTTAATTCACCTACGGGGTTAATTCCCTCTTACAAGATTAGAAAGGAGACTTACCTCGTATCGAGCCTACTTCCAAATTCAAGAACGCGCTCAAACCTCCAAATTTGACGCCCAACAACTCGAAACTAGCCAAATATTACATAAACTAATCAATCTATGCTCAAAAGTTCATAATTCTACCATGTAAGTGATTACCCAAACTAATTTGCAAGATTCTTAAAATTCACCTTGGGCCCACATGCCTGGATTCCGAAAATTTTTGAAAAAACTCGTTACCCATAACCTTAGGATCAAGAATATGTGATTTTTACTAGATTTCATAGCAAATTTCGTGGTAAAACTCCATTTTTATCAAAACCCTAGGTTTTCATCTAAACCCTTACTTTTCACTAATCTTTGCATGTTAATCTACCCATAATCTATGTATTTAACTCATGTTGTATAGAAATTAATTACCTCAAAGTGCTAGGTGAAAGCATCCTTCCAAAAGCTCTGAAAATCGCCTAAGTGTATAAGTGAAATGAAATAAATGGCCTAAGTCCCATTTTAAAAAGCTGTGTCCAGGCCTCTAATGTCGCATTTGCGACACCCTTTTTTGCAAATGCGACAACATTATCGCAAATGCGAACCTGGGCTCCCTCTGCATGGGTCGCAAATGCAATAATTGGGTCGCAAATACAGTCTCTGTTGGGTTCGCAAATGCGACCGCTGCCCAGCTCAGGCTTCTTCGATTTTGCGAAGCCTTCATGGCAAATGCGATGTTCGCAAATGCAAACAAATCCTCGCATTTGCGAGACCTGCAACAGCAACCCAAAACACCAGAAAAACTGGACTGTTTTCACTCCTAACGCACGTCCAAAACTCACTCGAGCCCTCAGGGCTCCACTCCGAATACTCACACAAGTCCAAAAACACTATACAAACTTTTTCGCGCGATTGGAACACCGAAATAACATCAAAAACTAAGAATTAAACCCTAAAACCATTTGAATCAAACTTCTGAACTGTAAGTTCTTCATTCTACTTCCAACGTGCCGAAACGTACTTATACTACTCGAAATGATACCAAATTTTGTGTGCAAGTCATAAATGACACAACGGAACTATTCCCGGTCTCGAAATTCCATTTGGACCTCGATATCACCAAATCACGTTCCAAACCACAATTATAGAACTTCTAAAACTTCAAGAATCCAATTTTCACTATTTGGTGCCGAAACGCTCCCGGGTCATCCGAAACCCGTTTCGGACATACGCCTAAGTACGAAATCATCATACGAACCTATTAGAACCGTCAAACCCCAATTCCAAGGTTGTTTACTCAAAATGTCGACCGAAGTCAAATTTGGCCTTTTAAACCAACCTTAACGAACCAAGTGTTCCGATTCTAACCCAAACACTTCCAAATCCTGAACCAACCATACCTGTAATACATAAATCAATAAAAGCAAGTACGGAAATTATTATTTAGGGGAACGGGGTTCTAGAAAGAAAAACGATCGTTCGGGTCGTTACATTCTCCACCTCTTAAATAAACGTTCATCCTCGAACGGGTCCAGAATCATGCCTGGAGTGCTGAATAAATGTGGATATCGGCTCCGCATGTCCTCCTCGGACTCCCAAGTCACCTCCTCGACTGGTTGGCCCCTCCATTGGACCTTCACTGCGGAAACCTTCTTAGAACTCAACTGAGGATCTTGTTTATCAACAATGGAAATAGGCTCTTCCTCGTAGCCCAAACTCTCATCTAGTTGAATGGTAATGAAGTCTAACACATGAGATTAGTCGGCGCGGTAACTCCTGATAAGCTGGGAGGTAAAGCGAGCTCATAAGCAACCTCCCCAACTCACCTCAACACCTCAAATGGGCCTATAAACCTGGGTCTCAACTTGCCCTTCTTCCCGAATCTAATAATACCCTTCATCGGCGAGACTTTCAAGAGAACCTTCTCGCTGACCATAAATGATATATCACGCCCCTTGTGATCTGCGTAACTCTTCCGTCTAGATTGTGTTGTGTGAAGTCTCTCCTGAATCAACTTTACCTTTTCCAAGGCATCCTTTGCCAGATCAGTACCGTATAACTTAGCCTCGCAAGGATCAAACCACCCGATGGGAGAACGACATCACCGACCGTATAAAGCCTCAAATGGAGTCGTCTCAATGTTGTACTGATAACTATTGGTGTAAGAAAACTCGGCCAAGGGCAATAACTGATCCCACTTCCCTCCAAAGTCAATCACGCATGCTCTGAGCGTGTCCTCCAATATCATAATTGTCCGCTACGACTGCCCGCCGGTCTGTGGATGGAATGATGTGATAAGCTCTACACGGATGCCCAACTCACTCTGTACGGCTCTCCATAAATGTGAAGTGAACTGAGGACCTCTATCTGATATGATGGGCATAGGCACACCGTGCAATCGGACTATCTCCCGAATGTAGATCTAGGCCAACCTCTCTGAAGTGTAAGTAGTGGCTACTGGAATGAAGTGTGCTGACTTGGTCAACCTTTCAACAATAACCCATACAGCATCGAACTTTCGCAAAGTCCGTGGCAACCCAACTACGAAGTCCATAGTGATGCGCTCCCATTTCCACTCAGGTATAGTCATCTGCTGGAGTAGGCCTCCTGGCCTCTGGTGTTCATACTTAACCTGCTGGCAATTTAGGCACCTAGCTACAAACTCCACTATGTATTTCTTCATCCACCGCCACCAATAATGCTGCCTCGGGTCACAATACATCTTCGTAGCGCCTTGGATGAATAGAATACCGCGAACTGTGTGCCTCATCTAGAATCCTCTCCCTCAAGCCATCAACATTAGGGACACATAGGCAACCCTGAAGTCGCAGAACACCATCCTCGCCAATAGAAACCTCCTTGGAACCACCCTGTAATACCGCCTCTCTGAGAACTGCTAAATGCGGATCATCTAACTGCCGAGCCTTGATCTATCCCAATAATGAAGACTCAGAAACAACATATGCAAGAAATTGGTTGGGCTCTGAATGTCCAACCTCACAAGTCTGTTAGCCAAGGACTGAATGTCCAAAGCTAGTGGCCTCTCCTCCGCTGAAATGAATGCCAAGCTACCCATACTCTCTGCCTTCCTGCTTAAGGCATCTGCGACAACATTTGCCTTGCGCGAATGATAAAGTATGGTGATGTCATAGTCCTTCAGTAACTCAAGCCATCTATGCTGCCTCAAATTAAGATCCTTTTGCTTGAACAAGTGTTGTAAATTGTGGTGGTCGGTATAAACCTCACAAGACACTCCATACAAGTAGTGCCTCCAAATCTTAAGAGCATTAACAATCGCCGCCAACTCCAAATCGTGCACGGGCTAGTTCTTCTCATGAATATTTAGCTGACGTGAAGAATATGCAATAACTCGTCCTTCATGCATCAATACACACCCCAAGCCAACACGTGAAGCGTCCCAATAAACCGTATACATCCCCGAATCGGAAGGCAACACTAGAACTGGTGTTGTGGTCAAATTGTCTTGAGGTTCTTAAAGCTCGCCTCACACTCATCGGACCATCGGAACGGGGAACCCTTTTGGGTCAATCTAGTCAGAGGTGCTGCAATGGATGAAAAACCCTGCACAAATCGGCGATAATAAACTGCTAACCCCATGAAACCCCTGATCTCAGTCACCGAAGTGGGACGTGGTCAACTCTGAACTGCCTCAATCTTCTTAGGATCCACCTTAATACCCTCTCCCGATACAACATGCCCTAAGAATGCCACTGACTCTAGACAAAATTTATACTTGGAGAACTTAGCATATAGCTTCTACGCTCGCAATGTCTGAAGCACTACTCTCAAATGATGCTCGTGCTCCCCCAGGCTACGTGAGTAGATCAAGATGTCATCAATGAAGAAAATAACAAAAGAATCAATATAAGGCCTAAACACCCTGTTCATCAAATCCATAAACGCCGCTGGGGCATTTATCAAGCCAAAGGACATCACAAGGAACTCGTAATGACCATATCGTGTACGAAAGGCAGTCTTCGGAACATCTAAGTCCTGAATCTTCAACTGATGGTACCCCGATCTCAAATCAATATTAGAAAACACCCTAGCACCCTGCAACTGATAAAACTAATCATCGATGTGCGGCAACGGGTACTTGTTCTTGATGGTAACTTAGTTCAACTGGAGGTAGTCAATACACATCTGCATAGTCCCATCCTTCTTCTTCACAAACAACACTGGGGTACCCCAAGGTGATACACCCGGTCTGATAAACCCCTTAGCTGGAAACTCCTCAAGATGTTCTTTCAACTCTTTCAATTCTTTCAGAGCCATACGGTACGGTGGAATAGATATAGGCTGGGTACCTGGAACTAAGTCAATGCAAAAATCAATATCACGATCTGGCGGTATGCCTGGAAGCTCAGAAGGAAACACATCGGCGAACTCCCGGACTACTGGCACTGAATCAATCGTTGGAGACTCTGCGGTGGTGTCCCGTACATAAGCTAGATAGGACAAACACCCCTTCTCGATCATACGTTGAGCCTTCAGAAAAGAAATAACCCGACTGGCTGCACTAACTGAGGAACCCCTCCACTCTAATCTCGGCAACTCGGGCATGGCTAAGGTAATAGTCTTGGCATGGCAATCTAGGATGGCGTGATAAGGAGATAACCAGCCCATGCCCAGGATGACTTCAAAGTCGGTCATATCAAGTAACAGGAGATCCTCTCTAGTCTTGAAACCACAGAATGTGACCACACAGAACCGATAGATCCGATCCACAACCACTGAATCGCCCACAAGGGTAGACACATAAACAGGAGTACCCAAGGACTCACGAGGAATATCCAGGAAAAGAGCAAACATAGATGACGCATATGAATAGGTAGACCCTGGATCAAATAATACTGAAGCATCCCTACCGCATACTGAAATAATACCTGTGATCACGACATCTGAGGCCACTGCATCTGGTCTGGCCGGGAAAGCATAGAATCTAGCTGGAGTGCCGGTTGGCTGGCCTCTGCCTGACTGAACAATAGCTGGCTGACCTCCCTCTGTCTGGCCTTCACCTCTAGGACGACCTCTACCAGCCTGTCCCTCACCTCCGGGCGACCGGGCGGCTGGTGTTGTAATCATGGGCTGATAGCTCTGCTATATTGCCATACCCCGAAGTTTGGGGCAGTATCTCCTCACATGGAAGTAGTTCCTGCACTCGAAACAACCCATCGGTACGGCGACCTGCTGCCCTGCTGCCTGACCCTGATGGCCGGTAGGCCCACGGGAAGAAACTTGAATAGCCGGTGGGCGGTATGAACTCTCCGGCATAGAACTAAAATAGGAGTTGGAGGAACCCCGAGTACAACCGACCCCATGTACCCAGTAAGTATCTTGTCTAACCTCGTCAAAGTAGTGACGAGGCTTTTTAGTTAAAAGATACTCACTGATAAAACCTGTACCGCAAAACTAGCAATAGAACTATATTACGATATAATAGAAGATAGTACACATAACGAATATGAAAAGAAATAACTAAGTACTAGAAGAGATCACAATTTATCATTTTCCAATATATCGACCAATCGTTTTCTTAGTGCGAAAACCAATAAACCACGATAGTCACTCCATAACTTTCATAGCGTGAGGAATGTACTCTGATATCAAGTCAATTGAATGGTAATACCCTTCGTGCATTTATCTCATCCTCACCAACTATGCGTATAACAATACCAATCGGGTGGCATAAATGCCGATAATAGTAATGACAAAGTAGGAAATACACAAGTAGAAATAATGAACGAGGATATACATATGGGCAACAATAATAGACTAGGAAGAAGGCATAGGTGTAATGACAACAATTAGGAAAAAGGAATATAAACTTCAACTAACTATCATGGTGAATGCCTAGATATAGATATAACAAATAAGAAGAGAACACATGATCTTTATAAGTTAACATGTAGAGGCATGAATAACTAACATGGTAGAAGGCTTGTACTAACGTGCAACAAAATTGATACGACATGGATGTAGTTATAACAGCAGGAAATAGGCATGGTATTTATAAGTCAAGCAAGTTGAAGACATGGGCAACACAATATCATTTGAGATAGGGGACAAGGACAGGGAAATAATGACAAGTCACATAAGAACCATAAGTACGACTATAACAGCTCAATATTAAGACATGAATGCATACACGAGGAAAAGTATCACAACATAATGCATGTCCATCATCATCGCCTGCACGGAAACACCCATCATTCCATGAAATCGGGGTAATATAAAAGCATGATAATATAAATGAAATGGAACGGCATCACCCTTCGTGCTTTTACTCTCAAATGAAATGGAACGGCATCACCCTTCGTTCTTTACACTCACATAACATAGTACAGCATCACCCTTTTACACTCGAATGAAATGGCACATCATCACCCTTCTTGCTTTACACTCAAATAACATGGCACAGGGTCACCTTTCGTGCTTTTAGTCTCAAATGATATGGCACAGCATCACCCTTCGTGCTTTACACTCTCTCTCACAAGATAACATATATATAATGGCACGGCATCACCCTTTGTGCTTTACACTCTTCCTCTCCAAGCACATGTATATATCAATGACAAGCTATGTAGGAAACATAAATAACATCAAGGAGATTAGTTAAGTAAATATCCCAAGTGAACCTCAATCACCACTTTCAAGCCAAAAATAGTTCAATAAATTCTCAAGAACCTTATTGTGCAAGTATTTTAACAAATCTCAAAATGATCTACAACTCAAGCATATAATCCAATATCTCAAGAATAATGGCCCTAGAAATGTATTTGTGATTAAGCATAATGATGGCCGAACCTGAATGTTTCACCACATTCCGTCGAATTTTAATCGAGTTATAATAAAATAAATCTTGGTTTCTACCATTTAATTCCATATTCTTAGTATCTAGAAGTCAAGAAATACATGGAGCAAGAAGGTCACGAAATTCTACAAAGCATAATTTATAGCATAATTTAAACCCGAGCATGATTAATCCTGGCATATGCATATATGCTCGTCACCTCATAGATATATCACCCCCCCACCCCTTTTTTGCAAATAATGTCAAATAGTAGGAAAAATTCCCTCAACAAAGTTAGGTAAGACACTTACCTCAATTCAGCCAACTAAATGCTGAATTTAGCTTTTTCCTTTACAATTTCACCTCCGCCCGACTCAATCTAGCGAAAGACGACCTAAATATATCACACAATGTAAGAGAAAATAATTTTAATTAATAATCAATGGACATTATAAAATTTCCAAAAAATCAATAAAAGTCAACCCCGGGCTCGCCCAATCCAAACCCGGAGGGTCTAAGGGTAAGTCTTGATGTAGTGATTTGGTCGATCGTTCAGAGAGTTATAGCCCTATTTCCCCTATTTCTACTTCTTTATGTTCTATTCAGTTCTATTGTGTTGCATCGGGTTTGTTGGTTCGGGTCTGGAGTGGTTTTGAAGTGGAATGAGACACTTAGTCTCTTATTTAGAAGTTTAAGTTGGAAAAGTCAATCGGATGTTGACTTATGAGTAACCGATCTCGTATTTAGATTTTTATGGTTTGGTTAGCTCCGTTAGGTGAATGTGTACTTAGGAGCGTGTCCAAAATGTAATTTGGAGGTTCGTGGTAGAATTAGGCTTGAATTGGTGAAATTCGAAATTTTGTGATTTTCGATCGGGAGTGGAAAATTTGATATCGGAGTTGGAATGGAATTCTGGAGTTGGAGTAGGTTCGTAGTGTTATTTTGAACGTGTGTGAAAAATTTGAGGTTATTTGGACAAGGTTTGGTAGGTTTCGGCGTCATTTGCAGAAATTGGAAGTTTAAAATTTCTGAGGCTTGAATCCGAGGTTGATTTGGTGTTTTGACGTCATTTTGAGTGTTCCGAAAGCTCGTATTTTTGTATGTGACTTATTGGTATTATTAGTCGAGGTCCCGAGGGCCCCGGGTGTGTTTCGAGTGGTTAACGTGTTGATTTTGGTGTTGAGGAACTTCTGTTTTATGGTGTTTTGAACTTCTGTGTTTCTTCGCATTTGTGGATAGGGAGCCGCAGGTGCGAGGGTTGCATGCGCAGGGTATTTATCGCAGATGCAAAATTGGGGAGTTAAGTGTAAAGTGCAGGTGCGCAAGCATCGCAGGTTCGAGGGCTGGCCGTATGTGCAGAGTCTGGGCGGATAAGTGAGTTCCGTAGGTGTGGCGCTTAGACCGCAGGTGCGGTCGCACGGTTGCAGGAAAAGGGGTACGCAGGTGCGATAAGCCTGGGCAGAAGGTATATAAGGCACACTTCGCGAATATTTGGGTATTCCTAACAATTTCTATTCAAATTTGGAGTTTTTTGGTCAGTTTTGAAGATGGAATCAAGGGGGTTTTCATTGAGGTGAGTTACTTGAGCTTAATACTTGTGATTATGGTAATTTTCAGTTGTTTAATCATGTAATTAGTGGGAATTAGGGATGAAATTGAGGGGGATTAGGGCTTGGGAATTGAAGAGTTTGATCTGGGGATTTGAGGGGTCAAATGAGGTCGGATTTTGATAAACTTGGAGTGGTTGGACTCGTGGGTGAATGGGCTTTCTAGTTTTGCAAGTTTTGTCGGATTTCGAGTGTGGGCCCCAGGGGGTTTGATCCGAATTCGGGATTTTGGGCTAATTTGATAGTTATTCATGTGGAGTTCATTCCATTAGTGTATATTGATGATAATATACTGATTTTGCATAGATTCGGAGCATTTGGAGGCCGAGTGGAGAGGCAAGAGCATCGCGGATTAGAGATTTGACTGGTTTGAGGTAAGTAATGATTGTAAATCTAGTCTTGAGGGTATGAAACCTCAGATTTCATATCATTTTACTATTTTGGTATGATGCACATGCCAGGTGACAGGCGTGTGGGCATGCACCATTGGGGATTGTGACTTGGTTCGTCCAGTAGCAACCACAGAGTTGCGTATTTTGTTGAAATTGTATAATATCTGTGATTTAGAAAGAGTTTCTATAAATTGGGTTGGATGCCATGTTTGGTCCTTGTGCCAGTACTATTTGGATCCGTAGGGGCCTTTTTCTTACTATCCTCTCACTATTTTCGATTGGAAATCTATACTCAGTCATGATTAAACCGGTTTACTGCATAACTCAATTTTATTACTCTGTTTTGCTACATATAAATGATGGTTTGGGTTGAGTCCCATGTTTTACTGAAAGCCCGAGTGGCTTGTGAGGTTTATGACTGAGTGAGGCCGAGGGCTTGATTTTGTGAGGATATTTATGGGATCGGGTTGAACGCGCAGCATGTTTTGATATAGGTCGAGGGCCTAAGTGATTTATGCCATAATTTGGCTTGATATAGTGCTTGGGCTGAAAGATCCCCTCTGAAGTCTGTACACACCCCCAGTTAGTGTAGGTACCTACTGAGTGCGAGTTCCAAGTGTCGAGTGACTGGGAGGCATGAGTGATGGTGAGGTATACTCGAGGGGTTGTTACGAGTGATTGTGAGGTATGCCCGATGGGCTGTTTAAGAGTGACTGTGAGGCTTGACCGAGGGGCTGTATATGAGTAATGTTTTGCCCGAGGGGCTGTTTATGTTTCATCATTTTCACTCTAATGTTCATTGAGCCTCTGTTGAAACTGTTGAAAAATATCTTTAAATGAAATTTCACCGGAACTGGATTTTAATCGAGATGATTTGGCTCAAAATATCTTGCTTTGAAAGCATGTTGTATTTTATTGAGATTTCATGATGTGGACTTTATGTGTTTTACTTCTCGTCACTACTGCTCAGCCTTTATTTATAGTTGTTACTTATTCAGTTGGCATACTCATGTTACTCCCTGAACCTTGTGTGAAAATCCAGGCGTTACCGGACGTACCAGTGAGTGTTGACTTCATCCATCACGGATCCATTTGGAGTTAGCAAGGTAGCTGCACGGCGATTGCATCCTTGCTCTTCTCCCTTCTATCTTCCTATAGATGTTTTAGTTGTTTTCCAGACTGTATTGGTCTTAGTATTATCAGACATGTATAGTAGATGCTCATGACTAGTGACACCCAATGTCAGGCCTTTGTTTTTGTATTTTCTTTGATTTGGAAATTTTTATGAAAAGGTTTATCATTAAGTAGCTTGAAAGTAAATATTTTTTAAATGAAATATTGTGTGTTTGGGTAGTGAGTCGGCTGGCCTATTACCACGATAGGCGCCATCATGACATGGTAGTTTTGGTCGTGAGAAGTTGGTATCAGAGCCTAGGTTACATAGGTCTCACAAGTCATGAGCAAGTTTAGTTGAGTCTTGCGGATCGGTGCGGAGATGTCCGTACTTATCTTCGAGAGGCTGCAGAACCCTTAGGAAAAATCTCACATTCTTGAATTCTTGTTGTGTGAATCCATTGATTCTGGTAACTAAACTTCTATTGTTTCATTCTCTCACAGATGGTGCGGACCCGCATTACCGGATAGGATGACCAGCTACCAATTAAGCCCGTGAAAGGCCGAGGCTGAGGCTGAGGTCGAGGCTGTGGTAGGGGTAGGGGTAAAGCCCGCGCAGTAGTCGGGGCAGTACTTGTAGACCCTCCAGTTTCTCCAAATCAGGTCCCACCGTAGATGCTCCAGTGCGACCAGCTCAGTCACCCTCTGTGCCTATTGTGATTACTGACCTTCAGGAGGTCCTAGCTCAGATCTTATCAGTGTGTACTGGCCTTTCCCAGGCGGTCTCAGTAACTACATCCGCGACCACTTCTCAGGCCGGGGGAGGCACTCAGACTCCCGCCGCCCGCACACCTGAGCAGGTTGTTCAGGGACTTCAAACACCGGGTGCACCTTCAGCCCAGCCGGTTACAGCTGCTTAGGACTATGTAGTTCCTCTTATGATAGAGGATGAGCACCACAAATTGGAGAGGTTTGGGAGACTCCAGCCTCCATCAGCCCAGCCGGTATTCTGGAGACCAGTGAGGTCTCATTCACTACTTTACAGTTCTCTAGGGCTGCATTTAGTTGGAGGGAGGCTTAACAGAGGCGTAGGACGGTTGGCGCAGCGCCCCTTACTTGGCAACAGTTCTCTGATCTCTTTCTGGAGAAGTTTGTACCTGAGTCCCGCATAGAGGAGCTGCCTAGGCAGTTTGAGAAGCTTTGACAGAGTGATATGTCTGTTACACAGTATGAGATGCGGTTCTCCAAGTTGTCCCGTCATGTTGGTTCCCACAGATCGAGAGAGGATCAAGAGGTTTATAGATGTCCTCGATTTTCAGCTTCGATTGCTTATGACCAAAGAGAGAGTGACTGGTGCAACTTTTGATGAGGTTGTTGACATTGCTCGACAGATTGAGATGGTTTGAGGTCAGGAGAGGGTTGAGAGAAAGACCAAGAGGCCTCGTGGTCAGGGTGAATTCAGTGGTGATCCACATGGTAGTCAGTTTCAGCACGGCAGAGGGCGTCCATTCAGGCATGCACAGTTAGCTCGCCCAGTCCACCGGGGTGCATCATGGGGTCATGGTTCTCATAGTTCTCATCAGGGTCACTCGTCATACAGTTACCTCCAAGCTAGGAGTTCAACCTGTGCTCCATCAGTTCAGGGCTCCATCATGCCAGGTTCTTCTACCAGTTATATCGGTGCTAGGGGATCCTTTCAGTCCCTGTCCCCCGCACCAGGGAGTTGTTCTGAGTGGGGAAGGTTTGGGAATATGTGGAGGATGTGTCCTCATCGTGTTGGGGGTTCATCTCAGTAGAGGAGTCAGCCATCGACTTCAGCTCCAGTTACTTCACCACCCGCCCTGCCTGCTAGGGGTGGAGGTCAGTCAGCTAGGGGTCGTCTTAGAGGGAGAGGTCGATCAGGTGGTGGTCAGGACTGTTTCCATGCACTCCCAGCCAGACCAGATGCTATGACTTCAGTTTCCGTGATCACAAGTATTGTTTCAGTTTGTCAAAGAGACGCCTCCGTATTATTTGACCCTGGTTCCACCTATTCATATGTTTCCTCATACTTTGATCATTTTCTGGATATGCCCCGTGAGTCCTTAGTTTCATATGTTCATGTATCTACTCCTGTGGGTGATACTATTGTTGTGGACCGTGTGTGTCGGTCATGTGTGGTGTCTATTGGGGGTCTGGAGACCCGAGTGAATCTAATGTTGCTCAGATGGTAGACTTTGATGTGATATTGTTCATTAATTGGTTATCTCCATGTCATTTTGTTCTATATTATCACGCTAAGACTGTGACCTTAGTGATGTCGGGATTCCCGAAAGTTGAGTGGAGCGGTTCTATAGATTATGTACCGAGTAGGGTGATTTCCTACTTGAAGGCTCAGTGTATGGTTGAGAAAGGTTTCCTATCTTATTTGGCTTTTGTGAGGGATGTCAGTGTAGAGACTCCTACTACTGATTTTGTTCTAGTGGTCCGTGATTATCCAGATGTGTTTCCTGCAAACCTGCTGGGCATGCCGCCTGATAGGGATATAGATTCGGTATTGATTTGGTTCCAGGCACTCAACCTATTTCTATTCCACTGTATCGTATGGCACCAGCGAACGAACTCCTAGATAAGGGGTTTATTCGGCCTAGTGTGTCACCTTGGGATGCACCAGTTCTAGAACAACTTCACGAACTCCTAGACAAGTACCTTTGCCTCGTATTGATGATTTATTTGACCAGTTTCAGGGAGCGAGGGTGTTCTCTAAGATTGACTTGAGGTCCAAGTATCATCAGCTGAAGATTCAGGATATAAATAATCTTAAGACAGCTTACAGGACCCGTTATGGCCCTTATGAGTTCTTGTGATGTCTTTTGGGCTGACCAATGCCCCAGCAGCGTTCATGCATTTGATGAACAGTGTATTCCAGCATATTTGGATTCCTTTTTATTGTATTCATTGATGACATCCTGGTGTACTCTCGTAGCCATGAGGAGCATGCTCAACATTTAAGGATTGTATTACAGAGATTGATGGAGGAGAAGCTTTATGCAAAGTTCTCGAAGTGTGAGTTTTTGCTTGGTTTAGTAGCATTCTTGGGGCACGTGGTGTCCAATGAGGGTATTCATGTGGATCCGAAGAAGATAGAGGCGGTGCAAAGTTGGCATATACCGTCCTCAACTACGAAGATTAGGAGCTTCCTTGGTTTGGCGAGTTATTACCGTCGCTATGTGGAGGGATTTTCATTTATTGCTTCGCCCTTAACCAAATTTACCCAAGAGGGTGCCCCATTCAGGTGTTCGGACGAGTATGAGGAGAGCTTTTAGAAGCTCAAGACTGCTTTGACCACAACTCCAATGTTAGTTCTGCCATCAGCTTTAGGTTCTTATACTGTGAATTGCGATGCCTCGAGGATAGGCATTGGTTATGTTTTGATGCAGGAGGGTAGGGTGATTGCCTATGCCTCACGCCAGTTGAAAACCCATGAGAAGAATTATCCAGTGCATGATCTTGAGTTAGTATCCATTGTTCATACCTTGAAGATTTGGCGTCATTATTTGTATGTGGTTCATTGTGAGATTTATACTGATCACCGGAGTCTGCAACATTTGTTTAAGCAGAAGGATCTTAATGTGCGCCAACGGAGATGGTTGGAGCTTCTTAAGGACTATGATATCACTATTCTATACCATCCGGGGAAGTCCAATGTAGTAGTCGATGCTTTGAGTCACCGGGCAGAGAGTTTGGGAAGTTTAGCATATCTTCCAGCAGTAGAGAGATCATTGGCATTGGATGCTCAGGCCTTAGCGGGCCAGCTTGTGAGATTGGATATTTCGGAGCCTAGTCAGGTGTTGGCTTGCGTGGTCTCCGGGTCTTCTCTTTATGACCGTATCAGGGAGCGACAGTATGATGACCCACACTTGCTTATTCTCCAGGACAGGGTCTGGCGAGGTGATGCTAGGAATGTAACTATTGGTGATAACGGTGTGATGAGGGTGCAGGGCCGGATATGTGTGCCTAATGTAGATGGGCTTCGGGAGTTGATTCTTGAGGAGGCCCACAGCTCGCGGTATTCCATCCATTCGGGTACCGCGAAGATGTACCAGGATTTGAGACAATACTATTGTTGGAGGCGGATGAAGAAGGATATAGTTGGGTTTGTAGCTCAGTGTATCAACTATCAGCATGTTAAGTATGAGCATCAGAGACTGGGTGGATTGCTTCAGATATTGGATATTTCAGAGTGGAAGTGGGAGCGGATCACTATGGACTTTGTAATTGGGCTCCCACGGACTTCGAGGAAGTTCGATGCTATTTGGGTTATTGTGGATCGGCTGACCAAGTCCATGCACTTCATTCCTGTTGGTACTACTAACACATCAGAGCGGTTAACTGAGGTTTATATTCGAGAGATTGTTCGTCTGTATGGTGTCCCAGTTTCCATCATTTCTGATAGAGATACTCAGTTCACATCGCAGTTTTGGAGGGCCGTGCAGCGAGAGTTGGGTACTCAGGTTGAGTTGAGCACAACTTTTCACCCTCAAAAGGAGGGGCAGTCCGAGCGCACTATTCATATTTTGGAGGACATGTTGCGCGCCTGTGTTATTGACTTTGGGGGTTCATGGGACCAGTTTCTGCCACTCGCGGATTTTGCATATAACAACAGTTATCAGTTGAGTATTCAGATGGCTCCGTATGAGACTTTATATGGGAAGAGGTGTACATATCTGGTTGGATGGCTTGAGCCGGCTGAAGCTAGACTCTTGGGTACAAACTTGGTTCAAGATGCTTTAGATAATGTGAAATTGATTCAGGAGCAGCTTCTCATGGTGCAGTCTAGGAAAAAGAGCTACGCGGACAGGAAGGTTCGTGATGTGTCATTTATGGTAGGGGGGAAGGTTTTGTTGAAGGTGTCACCCATGAAGGGTGTTATGAGGTTAAGGAAGAGGGGAAAGTTGAGCCCCCGGTTCATTGGGCCATTTGAGGTGCTTCAGAGGTTAGGGGAGGTGGCTTATAAGCTTGCTTTGCCACCCAGTTTGTCGGGTGTACATCCGATATTTCATGTTTCCATGCTTCGAAAGTATGCTGGCGATCCGTCCCATGTTTTTTACTTCAGCACGGTTCAGTTGGAGGGTGCTATGACTTATGATGTGGAGCCGGTGGCTATTTTGGATCGGCGGGTTCGAAGGTTAAGGTCAAAGGACATAGATTTGATAAAGGTGCAGTGGAGAGGGCAACTTATGGAGGAGGCCACCTAGGAGACCGAGCGGGAAATGCGGAGAAGATATCCATACCTACTTGAGACTCCAGGTATGTTTTTAGACTCGTTCGAGGACGGACATTTATTTAAGAAGGGGAGGATGTAACGACCTGGCCGGTCGTTCTGAGAGTTATAGTCCCATTTCCCCAATTTCTGCTTCTTTATGTGTTATTCAGCTCTATTGTATTGCACCGGGTTGGTTGGTTCGGGTCTGTAGTGGTTTTGGAAAAGTAAATCGGACATTGACTTATGATTAAACAATATCGTATTTATATTTTTATGGTTCGGTTAGCTCCGGTAGGTAAATTTGGACTTAGGAGTGTGTCAAGAATGTAATCCTGAGGTCCGTGGTAAAATTAGGCTTGAATTGGCGAAATTGGAAATTTGGTGATTTCTGGTCAGTAATGGAAAATTTGATATCGGATTTGGAATGGAGTTCTGAGAGTTGGAGTAGGTTCGTAGTGTTATTTGTGACGTGTGTGCCAAATCTGAGGTTATTTGGACGAGGTTTGGTAGGTTTCGGCGTCGTTTGCGGAAATTGGAAGTTTAGAATTTCTTAGCCTTGAATCCGAGGTTAATTTGGTGTTTTGACGTTGTTTTGAGTGTTTCAAAGGCTCAACTTAATTCGTATTTTAGTATGTGACTGTTGGTATCATTGGTCGAGGTCCCGAGGGCCCCGGGTGGTTAACGGGTTGATTTTGGTGTTGAGGAACTGCTATTTTTTGGTGTTTCTCCGCACCTACGGATGGGGAGCCGCAGGTGCGAGGGTCGCAGGTGCGGGGGATTGATCGCAGATGCGAAATTGGGGAGTTGAGCATAGAGCGCAAGTGCGCAAGCTTGGACGCACCTGCGAACCCGCAGGTGCGAGGGCTGGCCGCAGGTGCAGAGACTAGGCGGATTAGTGAGTTCCGTAAGTGCGGCGCTTGGGCCGCAAGTGCGGTCGTGCGGGTGAGAGAAAAGGGGGTCGCAGGTGTGAGTTGCCTGGGCAGAAGGTATATAAGGCACACTTCGCGAATATTTGGGTATTCCTCACAATTTTTATTCGGATTTGGAGTTTTTTGGAGAGTTTTTGTGATGACCCAAAGGGTCATCTTATGATTTAAGACACCATTTCGGGCTCATTAGCCTTAAAAAGATTAATTTTAATTTTCTCGATTTGCGTGTGCAGTCCAAGCGTGAATCTGGAAAGCCTTTAAGTGAAAATATAAGAAATAATAATTTTTAGAGCTAAAATTTGGTTTTGGTTGGCTTTGGTCAACATTTTGAGTAAACGGACCCAGACCCGGACCCGTGTTCCGACGGTCTCGAGAGGGCCGTAGTAAAATATGGGACTTGGGCGTATGCCCGGAATCGAATTGCGAGGTCCCTAGCTCGAGAAATGAATTTTTGATGAAAATTGTTAAACTGAAATTTAAAGGGATTAAGGAAATGAATTTATGTTTGAACTCGTTGGTATCGGGCCCGTATTTTGGTTCCGGAGTCCGGTACAGGTTTGTTATAATATTTAAGTTCTATCTGTGCAATTTAGTGGAAATCGGAATATATTTAAGGTGATTCGAACGTTCGGTTGAGAAGATAGTAATAAAAAAAAACATAAATAATAGATTAAAAGAATTTGTACAAAGAAGATCAAAATAAATGTAATATATACACACACATTAGAGACAAAATTTTAAGACCTACACCTAGACAATAGCAGCCGTTTCTTCTTCTTCTCCAACAGCCACACACACACCTAAATCACCAGCAAAACCTCCATTAACATAGCTTCAAAATAATCAGTTGTGTTGCACCAACAACCGCCACTAGACTGCTGCTCAAAACCAGCTGTAAAATAGCTCACCTAAACCTCAAACTCAGCCCCCAAAATGCAACTCTAAGGCCACAATAGTTGCTGCCACGAAACAGTCTGTAAACCCAGCTAAAAACCTCCCAAAAATCACCCACAAATCAGCCAAAGATCAGCTGCAAAAGCAAGCTGAAAACAAGTGCGTAAACCCCCGAAATCCAGCTCTTATACTACCCAAAAACCAAGCCAAAGCAGCTGAAACAGTCCCTAAAAACGTAACTGCGTCGTACCTCGAAACAGTCCAAATTTTCAGTTGAAAACGAGCAGCTCCTTCATACACTGTCAACCGGTACAAAACTAGTCGGATTCGAGTCGGGTTAGCCGAGGTTCGTTGAGGTTTCCGACGAAGCTTTGGTTTTATGGTTCGAGGACTTCATTTGGTCAATGGTTCAATAATTTTTGCAACTATAAAGATACGAGTGTGTTGGAGGTGAATTCGAAAAGAAACGATATGCTTGAGCAGTGAGTTGCTTGTGAAATCGAGGTAAGTGCTTGGTTTAACTTTGACTTGAGGGAATAGAAATTCTCAAATTAAATGCTATGTGAATTTGCATGTGTGTGGTGTATAAGTGAGGTGACGAGTATCTCTGCACCACCAAATTACTTGTTGAACATGATCCTTTCCCTATTTCCAATTTAATTGATCCCTAGTTCAATTGTTTTAGGATTATTGATGCCTTCATGTCTACATGGTTCGTCAACTTGTTGTTAAACATTGTTTCAAGTATTTTGAAAGTGTTACTTGTTCCTTAGTACATTGTGGTACATCTGGTTGAGCTGGTTGTCAGTGTTACATTATACATTTCGGTTGGTTTCCTGTGTAGTGATAATTGGTGAAGTTTCTGAATAGTACAATTTCCTGTTTATGATAATTGAGATTTAAGTATTGTTAAAGGCTTGGAATCTGATTTGTGAAACTTTATTATAAATAAAGAGATGAAATGCGATTTGTCTGGTGAGAGTGGGTTGCACGCCGCAACAAGGAGTAAAAAGGGTGGACATGTGGGATCGGGTTGCACGCTGCAATAGGAGAAATAAGGGTGATATATATATAGGGAGGAGCAATAAGGGTGGATAGGTGGGATCGGGTTGCACGCCGTAACAAGGAGCAATAAGAGGGAATATTCATATTTTACTGTTTATAAAATAAAGACTGGAACACTCATTGTTTTATTGTCATTATTTCATATTCTGCTCTTACTGTTATTTAAAGTGAAACTTGTTCTGTTTACAATTGTTGAGATATAAATATTGTGAAAGGCTTTGACTTAAATTGTGAAAATCTTTTTTTATAAATAAAGAGAGGTGATTGTTTGGTGGGATCAGGTTGCACGCCGCAACAAGGAGTGATAAGGGTGGACATGTGGGATCGGGTTGCACGCCGCAACAGGAGAAATGAGGGTGATATATATAGGGAGGAGCAATAAGGGTGGACAGGTGGGAGCGGGTTGCGCGCCGCAACAAGGAGCAATAAGGGAGAACATTTACGTTTTACTTATTTTTAAACACAAGGATTTGAAAACTTACTGTTTTACTTTACTGTTTATCATATTATGTACTTACAGTTGTTTCAAAGTGCAATTTGGAAATTTGGAAACTTATGTGAGAATTGGTTACAGCTGAGACCTGGAAAAGGTGGCTGAGTTATTTTATTCATTGCTTTATTATATATTGTTCACATGTTATATTGTTAATGCCCAGTCGTAGCCTCGTCACTACTTCGTCGAGGTTAGGCTCGGCACTTACTCAGTACACGGGATCGGTTGTACTGATACTACACTTTGCACTTCTTGTGCAGATCCATGTACCGATCAGAGTTAGGTGAATAACTCACATTATTCGCACGGAGACACGAGATAGATCTGCTGACGTACGCAGATTTCTAGAGTCTTCCCTTTATTATTTAGATATTGTTTTATCTCATTCAAAATAGAGATACATTTCTTTCAGCCCAATTATTTGTAGTATTCTTTAGTAGTTCGTGAGTTGTGACAGTAGACCCTGGGTAGTTATACGTTTAGTATTTGTTTGTGGTTTGTATTATTAATTCTAATATTATTCTTGATATCAGTCATTGGAAAGTTTTGAATTTCGTGTTTATTTTGAATTTTTTATTCGTCTTTAAATAAATTTAAAGGAAAATGGTTAATAAAGTTCTAACATTGGCTTACCTAGTAAGTGTGGTGTTAGGCACCATCACGATCCAGAGGGTTGAGAATTTGGGTCGTGACAGTTTTGAAGAGGGAATCTAGGGGGTTTTCATTGAGGTAAGTTACTTGAGCTTAATACACGTGATTATGGTAATTTTCAGTTGTTTAATCTTGTAATTCGTGGGAATTAGGGATGAAATTGAGGGGGATTAGGGTTTGGGAATTGGAGAGTTTGATTTGGGGATTTGAGGGGTCAAATGAGGTCGAATTTTGATAAATTTGGTGTTGTTAGACTCGTGAGTGAATGGGCTTTCTAGTTTTGCAAATTTTGTCGGATTTCGAGACGTGGGCCCGGGGCTGGGTTTGAGCCGAATTCGGGATTTTGGGCTAATTTGATAGTTTTTCATGTGGAATTCATTTCATTAGTGTATATTGATGATAATATACTGATTTTGCATAGATTCGGAGCATTTGGAGGCCGAGTCGAGAGGGAAGAGCATCGCGGGTTAGAGATTTGACCGGTTTGAGGTAAGTTACGATTGTAAATCTAGTCCTGAGGGTATGAAAACCCAGATTTCGTATCATTTTACTATTTTTGGGTGACGCACATGCTACGTGACAGGCGTGTGGGCGTGCAACATTGGGGATTGTGACTTGATCCGTCCCGTAGCAACCGTAGAGTTGTGTATTTTGTTGAGACTATATAATATCTTTGTGATTTAGAAAGAGTTTCTATAAATTGGGCTGAATTCCATGTTTGGGCCTTGTGCCAATACTGTTGGACCCTCAGGGGCCTTTTTCTTACTATCATCTCACTATTTTCGATTGAAAATCTATACTCAGTCATGATTAAACCTGTTTACTGCATAACTTAGTTTTATTACTCTGTTTTGATGCAAATAAATGATGTTTTGGGCTGAGTCCCCTATTTTACTGAAAGCCCGAGTGGCTTGTGAGGTTTATGACTGAGTGAGGCCGAGGGCCTGATTTTGTGAGGATATTTATGGGATCGGGTTGCACGCTGTTGTGCCCCCTTTTTCCTCTCCTTTCGGATTAGTCAGGATTTTTGACATTATTGGGACAACTCATTTCCTTTTGGGAAAAGGGATGTGAAGGACTTGAAGATTCGCCACCTAACGAATTAAGGTGCGTTAGAGCACCTATTAAGGGTTACAATAACACTAATTGAATAACAAGAGATTGGATAAGGGCTTGAAATACTCCGAGGGGAAGGTGTTAGGCACCCCTCAAAGTCCACAACTGTGGTTCCCGGCCAAACAAACTTTGTGAATTTAAGCAAGTAGCAAATAGGCAGTCAAAGTGTACACATGGGGACAAGTAATGGTTTGAAAAGATTCGCAGTCTAAGCACACATATGTGATAAAGTTCTGAAAGATTTATGGTCTAAGCACACATATGTAGGGGATAGGGGAGCCCTAAATTGTTTATCCTATAGGATCACATCAATGCAATGCCCGGTAATCACTCATCAGTGAAGGGCTACACGTGGCATTAGCGCATCGGTCATCATATCCATATCTACCCTTTACTCCATCGTTTAACGGTTATTAAGCGAGTTTATTTAGCGATCTCTATGCTTGTTGTTACCCGTCCCTTCCTTGTGATCCTGGAGGAATTTAGGACCACTAGATATAGGTAGTTCTAGACAGACCCCTAAGGTTTTGAAAGGATAAAATTCTAAGCGACAGGCAAGAACAAATAAGACTAATCAGATTAATGCAGGAAAGCAGTTATGAGGCCCAGATTTACCTCCACAAGTAATGCACATAATCAGCACGTCTCAAACACAAACAAGAGGCAATTTTATTAGACAGGATCGTAAGCAGGATTCCAAGTGAGCACTCATGCACAGAAATATGCAGCTTTATTTTTTTTCTATAAACACAGAAGTAGGGGCCTAGTCAGTTTGCCTACTGATTTTTAAGCATGTTAACTTATAGACAATTCAGAAGTTGTTTTACCTAAAAGCATGTTGTTCTAGGTGTTACGAAAATGCAGGGATTGTTAACGATTTTATCTAAAATAGGATAATCATATGTGAGACTGTGTTATACCTTTCAGAAATCAGTAGTTTAAACTAGGCGCGGTTAAGCAAATGCAACAGAATCCTAGAGCATGGTGTCTAATATGCACATATAAAATGCAGAATGATTAAGACATAATTTTTGAATGCACAGAATTCCTAAAACATGATTTCTAAATGCACAAAGAGATACAGGATGATTGAAAACTTGATTTTGAATGCACAGGAGTAACAATTTTATATTAACTTTATTATCCTAGGAGCAGGATTTCTAAGTGGTAAGCATAAGCATAAATTAAGAACATGATGGGCGTTGAAGCAGTAAACATGAAAAGCCTTAAGGACATGATATCTAATGCATGATTGGCATGGTCTGAATGAATATGTTGGTCCTAAGCATGGATTCTAATGCAGATATAGGGAATGTAAAAGCCTAAGGCATGATTTCTACCCAATGATACAATATATAACTACCCTTCCCATTTCACTAGCCAACCCCAATATCTGTTTACAAATAATTACTACAAACCAGATGAATAAATTACATAAATATATAAAGGAAAAGAAGAAGTTAAACTATATGGATCCTGAAGTAGGCCAAATGTACCAAATTGTCCATAGCCTCATATGCCAAAGTCATAGCCTTTCTCATGTCCGAGTGTGTCAGAGTTCCTTAAGGACCTCAAGGATCCGGGGCAATGCTCACACCCAGATTTCATAACCAGAATTGAGTAAGTGCAGTGGAAGTGCTAGCTCCAGTGCATCAGAGTTCAGAGGGATCTCAGAGGAATCCGAAAGCAGTCTCACGCTGGAGAAGCAGAACTTAAGGACTAAGAGTAGAGTGAGAGTGCTTGACATATTTTTTTTTTTTTGAAAATGCTTTGGCATAAAACAGTATTGAAAAGACTCAGTTGAATGAAGAAGTCTTATAAAATAGGAGTTGTTTAATAGTAAAATAGTTTGAACAAGAACAGTGTAGTCAAACAAACAGCAGATCAACCATATAGCACTCAGATTCAACATTTGCTCAATAATAGACTTTCACACAGGGAAGTTGGGAATTGGGNTTTGGTATAAAACAGTATTGAAAAGACTCAGTTGAATGAAGAAGTCTTATAAAATAGGAGTTGTTTAATAGTAAAATAGTTTGAACAAGAACAGTGTAGTCAAACAAACAGCAGATCAACCATATAGCACTCAGATTCAACATTTGCTCAACAACAGATTTTCACACAAGGAAGTTGGGAATTGGGGACACATAGGGCATGTACAGTGAACACATAACAGGAAGAAACATAGAGGTGTTGTAGGGGTTTATGGTATTGGCGGATAGCTAATGGTACCAACATAGTATGAATTTCAGAACAAACAGCTGAGAACAGAGTTAAACACAGAATCAGACAACTTAGAGTAACAAATCACTTTTGCAAAAAATAGGTGCATGCCAGAACTGGACAACAAACAGACAATCATTCAGAAACAGAGTAGAGTCACACTGAGACAGACTTCGGGGGAAGTAAACATGCTGATCCTACAGGAATAGGACATAACTAACATGCTGGGTGAAGCAATAATTTAAACAGGTCAGTTACATGTCGAACAACAAAACAATAGATAGAAACATATCATGAATATCATAAACTGAAGCAGTAGGAAACACATTGGTTTGGGAGCTCGAATTTAAAATTAGAACATACCAGTAAAGAGAGTAAACACAAAGTGAAGACAGGAGAGTGTAATAATTAGCCTTGCTTGCAACCGGATAATTTAGTAACAATAGCACGTAACAGAGAAAGCAGAAGAGCCTTTGAGTGTATCAGAGATGTGAACTAATGTCAGTTCGTGTGTCTGTAATGAGAGTACAAGAGAGCAATATATATAGTAGTTTGAAATCTAGGTAACTAAGGTAAGAGTCAAAATTGTTCAGTAATTGAAGAACTCAGAATCAATTAGAGTAAAAATCAGTGCAAGCACTCCCTCAATTAAGAGATTTAACTTCAAACGGTAAAAAACATGTAACAAATAAGGAAGGATATCATATATGGCTGAAATATAGCTAAGGAAATAATTAAAACATAGTACAGGTATAGAGTAAGAAATTAAGGCTAGGTACATAAGGTTCTAATTAAGGAAATAACATAAGAATCAATTAACAGTATAGTCGACCACATAATTAAGGCAAGAAAATAATTTAGAAGTCGGAAATCAGTAAAGGGTATCAACCACAGGAAATCAGTAAAGGGTATCAATTACAGGAAATTAGGGATTCAACTATAGGAAATTAGGGATTCAAATAAAATAGCACTAATTAAAGGAAACTACTACAAACTTCTAGAATAAACATAGTATAGGCAGGGAAAAGCAAACTCAAAAACTCTAATGAGCATAACAGTGTAGAAATCACGGAAATTCAGAACATATTCATAAGAAACAGACATGCATACAACGAACAAATCATCGCTGACAGACTTAGAACCCAGAACTAAGCCAAAAAATTAGGGGTTTTAGCACGGTTAATCAGGTTAAAGGTAAAACCTAAATAATCGTTTAAACATAGTAAATATTATAGAATAACACTTAAAATAAGAGGAGAAGTCGTTTTGAAAAGGGGTTAAGAAACCCTAGTTATGGAGACGAAGAGACGTTCTGAAAAGATCAGAAAGATTCTCATGGAAAACAGTAAAATAACTCAGAATACTCTTAGATTAATTACAGATCTAACAAGTTAAGATATAAAAATAGGGTTTCAGAGAAGAATAACCCATAGGTAGAGAGATCCCGGCTTAGAAACCATAGGTTTAGCCGAAACATAGAAAGATCTTACTCAATCGAGCCATGGCGGCCTGAGAATGGTAAGCACGGACTCAGGGGAGGGAAGTGAACGACCACTGGTCCATTGAGGACCTCGAGACAGCAAAAAACCGGGAATGGTAGGAGCCATAGAGGCTAGGGGTGGTAGAGAACCACCATTGTTACCGGCGAGCGGCAGCCGGCGAGGGGAAGCTAGGGTTAGGGCAGAGGGAGCATGAGAGAAAATGGGAGGGTGTGACGGTGGAGAGAATGGGAGAAATGAGGGAATGAGGGGTAGGTCGTTTAGGTTAATTAAGGTAATGGAGAATTTGGGCCGATGAAGTCATCACAAGAACGGACGCAACATCTAGGGATGGACGAATGAACGATTTACAGGGGAGATCAAGTTCGATATAGTTGAGGGAACTGGAGCGGGATCGCTCCTGCTAGGATAGCCATTGCTTGCCGGGTTACCTGCAAATAAGAATACTACAAGCATATATTGAGTGTCACGACCCAAATCTCAATTTAGGTCGCGATGGCGCCCAACTTTGATGTCAGGCAAGACAACTTTAATTTACTAGTGATCCCTTTTTATTTATAAACAATTCACCATACTTAAGAGATTTTTTTTTCAAAAACATAAATTTGAAGTAAATTAGTGACTTAAACGACCAAAGTGAGCAATAAATATAGTAATCGCCACCAATAATTACAACCCAAAAGAATATAATATCCACTACATGGGCATGCTAGGAACTGGCGTCACAGGTCTACGGGCATCTAATAGAAACGAGTATCCAAAAGAAAGTACAAGTTTGCCCTACTGTCTGAAGAAAGTAATACAAACATAGCAAAAGAAAAGAGGAACTCCAAGGTGCTGCCAGAGAGATACATCAAGGAAAGCATCTCACCGAGAAGTCCACGCCAAATACACGTCAGGGACGAGCTCCGGATGAATACGCAGATGCACCTACCTCAGAGCCTGTACAATTAAGTACAGAAGCGTAGCATGAGTACATAAACATATATGTACTCAGTGAGTATCCCGCCTAATCTCGAAAAAGTAGTGACGAGAGGTAGACGTGATACTTACTAGGGTCAACATTTTTAAATGACATAATTTAATAGGAACTAGGCAGGCATAACAGTCGTAGAAATCACAAAGATATAAATTATCAAGTATAGTTGTAATTACCTTTGCATGTTAAATTCCACTAGAATATAATGTACTAAATTCCCTTTTCACATGAAACGGTTTATACAATTACAACAAATTCCCAATAAATCATACATCACATAATAGGCCGGAAACGTACGGTCGAAACGTTGCGAAAATAAATGTGCACTGCCGAGGTAATAGATGAATTTATTACCCCGCTCGCGAATTGAACATGCGATGCGGTTGACATAATAGTAGGGCTATTCCGCTCACGAATCATACATGTGACGCGGGTGCCGCATACATACATAAAATTATCAATTTTTAGGGAGTTAACAGCGATTATACTTTGAAGCAAGAACTTAAGCAATATAATATGAAAACATAAATTCCTAATATTCTCATGCCAATTCAAGGATAATAAGCAACTCAAAATGAAATTAGGAACACATGTAAGGCACATATAAGCATGTTTGTGAGTCCTAAAACTACCCAACATAACATCGTAGTAGCTACGCACGGACTCTCGTCACTTCGTGCGTGTGTAGCCCCCGCAAATAAGGACATGCAATTATTTCTAATCACCTATGGGGACAATTCCCTCTTACAAGGTTAGAAAGGAGACTCACCTTGTGTCGAACCTACTCTCTGGGTCAAGAACACGCCGAAACTCCAAACTTGTCACCCACGGACTCGAATCTAGCCAAATGTTATACAAATACATCAATTTATACTCAAAAGTATGAAATTCTCCTATTTACTTAGTTATTTCACCTTACTTTGAAAAATCCTAAAATATACCCCCGGGCCCATATGCTCGGATTCCGGAAATTTTCGAAGGAAACACTTACCCATAGACTAAGGATCGTTAATATAGATTTTTTGTATGATTCCATGGTAAATTTCGTGGTAATTTTCCAATTTTTCATAAAACCTAGGTTTTCACTCTAACCCATGATTTTCCACTAATTAGGAGGTTAATCTACCTAGGATTTATGTGTTATGCTAATATAGGAGTAGAAATCACTTACCTTTCAGTAGCTACGTGGATTGGCCCTTTCCCAAGCTCCCTAAGTCGACAATGGTGGAAGAAAAATGGATAAAATGATCATTTCCCGTGTTTAAAAGAACACACTGCCTGATAGTGGTTTTGCACCTGCGGCTCGAGGACCACACCTGCGATCTCGCACCTGCGAGCAAAGGCTCGCACCTGCGGAAATGGACGAGGAAGCCTGGGCCTGCACCTGCGGAGAGGAGACCGTACCCGCGGCTCCGCTCCTGCGAAACTTTTTCCCCACCTGCGAGAAATGGGCTGCCCGCTGGGGGTCGCACCTGCGAGGCTGGGACCACGGGAGCGGTCCCGCACCTGCGACTGGGCAACCGCACCTGCGGTCACACCAGAACAGGTGCACCAACAGCTATTTTAGTTGGTTTTTGGCCTCATGTAGTGTCCGGGAGGCACCTGGGGCCACCCGAGCCCCCGTCCAAATATACCAACAAGTCCCAAGTCATAATACGGACTCGCTCGAGCCTTCGGAACACTCAAAACAATGATAAAACTCAAAATAACTTCCCAAAACCCCTAGAATCATAACTTAAGAACTTCAAATTCTTGAATTCGCTAACAATGCGCCGAACCGACCTATACTACTTGGAATGACACCAAATTTTGCAAGCAAGTCATAAATGACATAACGGAACTATTCCCAGTCTCAAAAATTCCGTTCGGACCTCGATAACACAAAAACACGTTCCAAACCAAATTTCAAACTTAAGGAAACTCTAATTTTGATATTAGGTGCCGAAACGCCTCCGATTCATCCAAAACCCAATCCGAACATACGCCCAAGTCCGAAATCATCATACGAAGCTATCAGAACCGTCGAAACTCGATTCCTAGGTCGTTTACTCAAAATGTTGACCGAAGTCAAACTTTGGTCTTAAAGGCCAACCTTAACGAACCAAGTGTTCCTATACCACTCTAAACGCTTACGAATCCCGAACCACCCATTCCCGCAAGTCATAAATCATAATAAGCCGCTACAGGAAGTCTCATTTAGGGGAACGGGGTCCTGATACGCAACACGACCGGTCGGGTCGTTACATTCTCCACCTCTTAAACAAACGTTCGTCCTCGAACGGGTCTAGAATCATACCTGAAGTGCTGAATAAATGTGGATATCTGCTCTGCATGTCCTCCTCGGACTCCCAGGTCGCCTCCTCGACTGGTTGGCCCCTCCACTAGACCTTAACAGTAGAAACTCTCTTGGACCTCAACTGGCGATCCTGCCTATCAATAATAGCAACTGGCTCCTCCTCGCAGCCCAACCTCTCATCCAACTGAATAGTGTTGAAATCAACCACGTGAGAGAAGTCGGTATGGTACCTTCGGAGCATGGATACATGAAAAACCGGATGACCTCCTGACTAACCGGGAGGTAAAGCTAGCTCATAAGCAACCTCCCCAACTCGCCTCAACACCTTGAAGGGGCCTATAAACCTTGGGCTCAGTTTTCCCTTCTTCCCGAACCTCATAATACCCTTCATCGATGAGACTTTCAACAGAACCTTATCTCCCTCCATAAATGAGACATCACGTGCCTTCCGATCCACGTAACTCTTTTGTCTGGATTGTGCTGTGCGGAGCCTCTCCTGAATCAACTTCACTTTCTCCAAAGCATCACTCACCAGGTCGGTGCCATATAACTTAGCCTCGCCAGGCTCAAACCACCCGATGGGAGAACGACATCGCCGACCATACAAAGCCTCAGATAGAGCCATTTCAATGCTGGACTGGTAACTATTATTGTAAGCAAACTCGGCCAAAGGCAAGAACTGGTCCCACTGACCCCCGAAGTCAATCACACATGCCCTGAGCATGTCTTCCGATATTTGAATTGTGCGCTCCGACTGACCATCAGTCTGAGGGTGAAATGCGGTGCTGAGATCTATCTAGGTACCCATCTCACTATGCAATGCTCTCCAGAAGTGTGAGGTGAACTGAGGACCTCGATCTAATATAATGGACACCGGCACACCGTGCAATCGGACTACCTCCCGAATATAGATTTGGGCCAACCTCTCAGAAGTATAAGTAGTATCCACTGTAATGAAATGCGCCGATTTGGTCAATCTATCCACAATGATCCAAACCGCGTCAACCTTCCGCAAAGTCCGAGGAAACCCAACCACGAAGTCTAAAGTGATGCGCTCCCACTTCCACTCAGGAATGGGCATCTGCTGAAGTAGGCCTCCTGGCCTCTAGTGCTCACACTTAACCTACCGGCAATTAAGACACCTAGCCACATACTCCACAATGTCCTTCTTCTCCGCCTCCACCAGTAATGTTGCTTCAAATCACGATACATATTGTAGCACCAGGATGAAAAGAATACCGAGAATTTTGTGCCTCCTCTAGAATCCTCTCCCTCAGGCCATCGACCTTAGGAACACATAAACGGCCCTGAATTCTCAGAACACCATCCTCGCCAATAGTAACCTCCTTGGCACCACCCTGAACCACTGTCTCCCGAAGCTCTGCCAAGCATGGATCATAAAACAGTCGAGCCTTAATTTCACCCAATAATGAAGATTGAGCAACCACATGTGCTAGAACTCGACGAGGCTCTGAAAGATCTAATTTTACCAGGCGATTAGCCAAGGACTGGATGTCCAAGGCTAGAGTTCTCTCCTCTGCTGCAATATGAGCCAAGCTACCAATACTCTCCGCCTTCCTGCTCAAAGCATCTGCTACCACATTCGCTTGCCCGGATGATAAAGAATGGTGATGTCATAATCCTTCAGCAGCTCAAGCCACCTGCGCTGCCTCAAATTAAGATCCCTCTGCTTGAACAAGTGCTGCAAGCTACGGTGGTCCGTATAAACCTCACAGGACACCCCATACAAGTAATGCCTCCAAATCCTAAGGGCATGAACAATCACCGCCAACTCCAAATCGTGCACAGGATAAGTCTTTTCATGAACCTTCAGCTGGCGCGAAGAATAAGCAATAACTCTCCCTTCCTGCATCAACACACACCCCCAAGCCAACGCGCGAAGCGTCGCAATACACTGTATACATACCACAACCGAAAGGCAATACCAGAACTGGTGCTGAGGTCAATTCTGTCTTGAGCTTCTGAAAGCTCGCCTCACACTCGTCGGACCATTAGAACGACGCATTCTTCTGAGTCAATCTAGTCAGTGGGGCTGCAATGGATGAAAAGCCCTCCACAAATCGCCGGTAGTAGCCTGCTAAACCCAAGAAACTCCAGATCTATGTAGCTAAAATAGGACGTGGCCAACTCTGAACTGCCTCAATCTTCTTAGGATCAACCTCGATACCCTCTCCGAACACCACATGTCCCAAGAATGCCACATAATCCAACCAAAAATCACACTTGGAGAACTTGGCATATAGCTTCTGTTCTCACAAAGTCTGGAGCACCACTCTCAAATGTTGCTCGTGCTCTCCCAGGCTACGTGAGTAAATCAAAATGTCATCAATGAAGACAATGACAAAAGAATCAATGTACGGCCTGAACACCCTATTCATCAAGTCCATGAATGCTGTTGGGGCATTAGTCAAACCAAAGGACATCACCAGGAACTCATAATGGCCATATCTCGTACGAAAAGCAGTCTTCGGAACATCTGAGGCCCGAATCCTCAACTGATGATATCCCGATCTNAGCACCCTGCAACTGGTCAAACAAATCATCGATGCGCGGCAAAGGATACTTGTTCTTAATGGTGACCTTGTTCAACTGGCGGTAATCAATACACATCCGCATAGTCCCATCCTTCTTCTTCACAAATAAAACTGGGTCACCCCACGGCGATACACTCGGCCTGATAAACTCCTTAGCTAACAACTCCTCAAGTTGCTCTTCAACTCCTTCAACTCTTTCGGAGCCATACGATACGGAGGAATAGATATAGCTGGGTGCCTGGAGCTAAATCAATGCAGAAATCAATATCACGATCCGGAGGCATGCCTGGAAGGTCTGAAGGAAATACATCAGCAAACTCTCGAACCACTGGCACTGAATCAATCGTCGAAGACTCGGCGGTGGTGTCCTGCACATAAGCAAGATAGGCCAGACAACCCTTCTCGACCATATGTCGAGCCTTCAGGAATGAAACAACCCGGCTGGCTGCACTAACTGAGGAACCCCTCCACTCCAGCCTAGGCAACTCGGGCATGGCTAAAGTGACTGTCTTGGCATGGCAATCTAGCGCGGCATGATAGGGAGATAGCCAATCCATGCCTAAGAATAATCTCGAAATCAACCATGTCGAGCAATAGGAGATCCGCTTTGGTCTCGAACCCACAAAATGAAATCACACAGGACTGATAAATCCGGTCTACTACCATAGAATCGCCCACGGGAGTGGACACATAAATAGGAGTACCCAAGGACTCATGAGGAACATCCAGGAAACAAGCAAATAAAGCTGATACATATGAATAGGTGGATCCTGGATCAAATAACACTGATGCATCTCTACCACATACTGAAATAGTACCTGTGATCACGGCATCTGAGGCCACTGCATCTGATCGGGCAGGAATGGCATAGAATCTAGCTGGTGCACCGGACGACTGACCTCCGCTGGAATGAATAGGGGCCGGCAGAGCTCCCCCTGACTGGCCTCCACCTCTGGGACGACCTCTACCAGTCTGCCCTCCACCTCTGGGTGGATGAACCGCCGGTGCTGAAAGTGTAGGCTGATAGCTCTACTGAACGGCCTTGCCCCGAAGCCTGGGACAAGTCCTCCTCATATGGCCTGGATCCCCACACTCATAACATCTAGCTGGTGGCATGGCCTGGTACCCTGAAGAAGGACCCTGGATAGCTAGGGGCGGTGAGAACCCTCCGGCATGGCACTGAAGTAAGGACTAGAAGACCCCTGAAAACTGGAATACCCGCTCGAGGAACCCTGAATGGCTAGTGGACGATAGGAACTCTCTGTCATGGCGCTGAAATAGGGCCTCACTGGAGCACCATGGGGAGGTGGTAGAGGAGCTGAATATGGAGGCCTGCTAGGCTGGCCTCTACCGAACTGACCTCTACCCCTGGCTGGGGCACCTCTGAAATCTCCTAAAAATCTATCTCTCTTATCCTGTTGACCCTGCTCTCTGCCCCTTGAACGGTAACCCTCAATCCGGCGAGCTATCTCAACCACAAGCTGATAGGGAGTCCCTATCTCCACATCTCGGGCCATATTGGCCCTAATACCTGAGTGCAGCCCAGCTACAAATCTCCCCACTCTCTCAGCATCAGTAGGAAGTATCATAAGGGCATGACAAGACAACTCAGAAAACCTGGCCTCGTAATATGTCACTAACATATGTCCCTACTCCAGCTGCTCAAACTGATATCGCAGCTCTCTCGGAGGGTGGAATATACATGTCCAGGAACAGCTGAGTGAACTTCTCCCAAGTGATAGAAGGGGAACCTACCGGTCTACCCAGGATATAGGATTGCCACCATCTGCGGGCCCTGCCCTCAAGCTGGAAAGTAGTGAAGTCCACTCCATGGGACTCCAGTATCCTCATGTTGTGCAATCTGTCCCTGCACCTATCAATAAAGTCCTGGGCATCCTCGCCCTGCTCACCTCCGAATATGGGAGGGTGCAATCTAGTCCATCTATCCAGTAACTTCTGCGGATCGTCGTCCGCAGCTGCTCTGAGCTCAGGTGCTGCTGCCACTGGCTGGACTCCACCCACAGGCAGTGTACCCAGGGTCTAATAAACTGTTGTTGCATGGCCTGCGGCCTGGGCAGTAGGGGTCTGGGATCTCCCTCCTGCCTAAGATGTGGCAGGATCCGCTGGAAATAAACCAACCTGTGTCATAGTGTCCATAAATCTCATCATCCGGCCCATGACCTCCTGGAAGCCTGGCGCCGTCATAAAGTCTACTGGAACAGGATCTGCTGAGGGAACCTCGCCCTGCTCCTCCGTAATAGGATCCTCTACTGAATTTGCTGGGTGTGCTACTGGAACAGCTCTGGGACGCCCTCGTCCCCTACCTCGGGCTGGTGTCCTCCCCCGGCCTCTGCCACGGCCTCGGTTGGCGGGGGTAGCGGTATCTCCCGGGTCTGGAACGTCAGCCGCACGAGTCCTCACCATCTGTGAGAGAATGGAATAATAAGATTTAGTAAACCATCAACTGCACGATAGAACATGAATAAAGAGAGTTTTCCTAACACCCTATAGCCTCCCAAAGATAAATACAGACGTCTCCGTATCGATTCGCAAGACTCTATTAGATTTGCCCGTGACTTGTGAGACCTACGTAAACCTAGAGCTCTGATACCATGTTGTCATGACCCAAATCCCAATTCAGGTCGCGATGGCGCCCAACTTCGATTTCAGGCAATCCAACTTTATTTTACTAGTGATCCCTTTTTAATTTATAACCAATTCACCATACTTAAGAGGTTTTTCTTTCAAAAACATAAATATGAAGTAAATTGGTGACTTAAACGACCAAAGTCAGCAATAAATATAGTAATCACCACCAATAATTACAAACCAAAAGAATAGAATATCCACTATGTGGGCATGCCAGGAACTGGCGTCACAGGTCTACGGGCATCTAATAGAAACGAGTATCCAAAAGAAAGTACAAGTTTTCCCTACTGTCTGAAGAAAAGTAATACATGCATAGAAAAAGAAAAGAGGAACTCCAAGGTGCTGTCAGAGAGATACTTCAAGGAAAGCAGCTCACCGAGAAGTCCACGCCAAATACACGTCAGGGACGAGCTCCGGATGAACACCCAGATGCACCTGCCTCAGAGCCGGTACAATTAAGTATAGAAGTGTAGCATGAGTACATAAACAGATATGCACCCACCACCCAGTGAGTATCCCGCCTAATCTCGAAAAAGTAGTGACGAGAGGTAGACGTGGTACTTACTAGGGTCAACATTTTTAAATAACATAATTTAATAGGAACTAGGCAGGCATAACAGTCGTAGAAATCACAAAGATATAAATTATCAAGTATAGTTGTAATTACCTTTGCATGTTAGATTCCACTAGCATATAATGTACTAAATTCCCTTTTCACATGAAACAGTTTATACAATTACAATAAATTCCCAGTAAATCATATAGCACATAATAGGCCGGAAGCGTACGGCCAAAATGTTGCGAAAATAAATGTGCACTGCCGAGGGTCGAACGGCTCGAACCATAGATGCATCTATTACCCCGCTCGCGAATCGAACATGCGACGCGGTTGACATAGTAGTAAGGCTATTCCGCTCAGGAATCATACATGTGACGCGGGTGCCGCATACATACATAAAATTATCAATATTTAGGGAGTTAACAGAGATTATACTTTGAAGCAAGAACTTAAGCAATATAATATGGAAACATAACTTCCTAATTTTCTCATGCCAATTCAAGGATAATAAACAACTCAAAATGCATTTAGGAACACATGTAAGGCACATATAAGCATGCTTGTGAGTCCTGGAACTATCCAACATAACATAGTAGTAGCTACGCACGGACTCTCGTCACTTCGTGCGTGCGTAGCCCCCGCAAATAAGGACATGCAATTATTTCTAATCATCTATGGGAAAATTACCTCTTACAAGGTTAGAAAGGAGATTCACCTTGTGTCAGACCTACTCTTAGGATCAAGAACGCGCCCGAAGCTCCAAACTCGTCACCCAAGGACTCCAAACTAGCAAAATGTTATACAAATATATCAATTTATACTCAAAAGTATGAAATTCTCCTATTTACTTAGTTATTTCACCTTACTTTGAAAAATCCTAAAATATACCCCCGGGCCTATATGCTCGGATTCCGGAAATTTTCGAAGGAAACACTTACCCATAGCCTAAGGATCTTTAATATATAGTTTTTGTATGATTCCGTGACAAATTTCGTGGTAATTTTCCAAATTTTTATAAAACCTAGGTTTTCACTCTAACCCGTAATTTTCCACTAATTAGGAGGTTAATATACCTAGGATTCCATGTGTTAAACTAATATTGGAGTAGAAATCACTCACCTTTCAGTAGCTAGGTGGATTGGCCCTTTCCCAAGGTCCCTAAGTCGAAAATGGTGGAAGAAAAATGGATAAAATGAGCCTTTTCCGTGTTTAAAAGAACACATTGCCTGACAGTGGTTTCGCACCTGCAACTCGAGGACCGCACCTGCGGTCTCACACCTGCGAGCAAAGGCTCGCACCTGCAGAAATGGACAAGGAAGCCTGGGCCCGCACCTGCGGAGAGGAGATCGCAGCAGCTGCTCCACTCTTCCGGAACTTTGTCCGCACCTTCGAGAAATGGGCTGCTCATTGGGAGTTGCACTTGCGAGGTTAGGACCACAAGAGTGGTCCTGCACCTGCGACTGGGCAACCGCACCTGCGGTCACACCAGAACAGGTGCACCATCAACTATTTTAGCTGGATTTTGGCCTCGTGTGGTGTCCGGGAGGCACCTGGGCCCACCCGAGCCCCTGTCCAAATATACCAACAAGTCCCAAATCATAATACGGACTCGCTCGAGCCTTCGAAACACTCAATACAACGCTAAAACTTAAAATTACATCCCAAAACCCCTAGAATCATAACTTAAGAACTTCAAGTTCTTGAATTCGCTAACAATGCGCCGAACCGACCTATACTACTCAGAATGACACCAAATTTTGCAAGCAAGTCATAAATGAAATAACGGAACTATTCCCAGTCTCGTAAATTCCATTCGAACCTCGATAACAAAAAAAATACGTTCCAAACCAAATTTCAGACTTAAGGAAACTCTAATTTTGATATTGGGCATCGAAACGCCCCTGGATCATCCAAAACCCATTCCGAACATACGCCCAAGTCCGAAATCATCATACGAAGCTACCGGAACCGTCAAAACTAAATTCTAAGGTCGTTTACTCAAATTGTTGACCGAAGTCAAACTTTAGCCTTAAAGGCCAACCTTAAGGAACCAAGTGTTCCTATACCACTCTAAACACTTCCGAATCCCGAACCACCCGTCCACGCAAGTCATACATCATAATAAGACTCTACGGGAAGTCTCATTTAGGGGAACGGGGTTCTGATACGCAATACGATCGGTCGGGTCGTTACATTGTGCATAAAATTAAACATGATACAGGTTCCCTTTGGACTATGAAATTTGTGTTCGGACGGTTAGGGATGACGTCCTTAGACCATGATGTCCTGGGCCATGAATTGTTTCATGAGAGATTCGCAGGACATGAAATGATGTTCTCAGGCAATGAAGACGGTGCCTCCGAACTATGACGCCTTTGAATAATGATAATGCAAAATGAGAGAGATCCTCAGGCCATGACATGGTGTCTTCCGGATATGAGGATGATGCCGTTAGACTATGACGCCTTTGGAAAATTTGGCGATATTTCAGCCCATGAGATGCAATAATATGATGTCAACAAGACAAGGCTTAGTCTTGCAAATTGGGGTAGATCTTGGCCCGAAAGAGGAGCGAAGTAAATAAGGCTTGAGAAAGCGCTTAGTCTCGGTGAAAGTAAATTGGAGGCAGAGTTTAGCCTCATGCAGGTATGGAGACGGAACTTAGTCTTATGCAAATGAAAGCAGAAATTACGCTTCTGCAAGTGAAGGAAAAAATTAGCCTTATGCGAGATGGAGGTAGAGCTTAACCTCATGCAAGATGGAGACATATCTTAGCCTCATGCATGGGAAGGCAGCGATTAGCCTTATGCAAGGGAAGGCAGAGATTAGCCTTATGCAAATGGAAGGCAGAGATCGGCCTTATGCATATGGAGGCAGAGCTTAACCTCATGCAAGATGAAGGCAGAGATTAGCCTTATGCTGAAGAATAATTAGCAAATGATAGTAGAATTTCTTAGCTGGTAGCAGATTTTGACATTGCGATTGTTTTGAGAATTGTGACTTTGAAGCGTGTTTATCCTTTGTTCCTGCATCCAAAGAAAAATCGTGAGTTCTGTAGATGGGGAAGGTCGATTCGTATCCCCACTGGTTTGCTTGACTCATTCTGCTTGGTTTGATGATCCTGTTTAAGTTATCGGGGTAGCGTTTGCTAAACAGATCTATTTATGAAAGCAAGCAAGCATGAATTTGCAAAGACATAGTATAAATTATATTTTAAGAAATCAGATGAACTGATGACCGTGACACGATTCAATACATTGCAATCTCTCATGCTACGGAATTTTGAGGGTCCTCCTCAAAATTCTGCCCTAGTTAGATGGGTTGACGTTTCTGACTGTTGCGCACGCTGTGGTCGGCTGAACTTGCTTCGGAATTTTGAGGGTCCTCCTCAAAATTCTACCCCAGTTTCCAATTGCGGGGGAGGGGGGATGAGATTTTTATTGAATTGTGACTGAACCCATAGGTCTGCCTATGTATCCCCTCATAAACGGGAATCAGATTTTTAGTAGCGCTTGACTGCATCGGAATTGATTGGTTTTTGCCAGACTTCTCCATCCATTTCTGCAAGTATGAGAGCTCCTCCCATCAGTACTCGATGAACCATACACGGACCTTGCCAGTTTGTAGAGAATTTCCCTTTGGCCTCATCTTGATGTGGGAAGAACTTTTTTAACACCAGCTGCCCCGGTGTGAACTGTCTTGGCTTGACTCTTTTGTTGAAGGCTCTGGTCATTCTGCTCTGATAAAGTTGTCTGTGACATATTGCATTCATCCTTTCAGTCGCCATGTTGTCGCGCCCCCTTTTTCCTCTCCTTTAGGATTAGTCAGGGTTTTTGACATTATTGAGACAACTCATTTCCTTTTGGGAAAAGGGATGTGAAGGACTTGAAGAGTCACCACCTAACGAATTAAGGTGTGTTAGGGCATCTATTAAGAGTTACAATAACACTAATTGAATAAGTAGAGATTGGGTAAGGGCTTGAAATTACTCCGAGGGGAAGATGTTAGGCACCCCTCAAAGTCCACAACTATGGATCCCGACCAAACGAACTTTGTGAATTTAAGCAAGTAGCAAATAGGCAGTCAAAGTATACACATGGGGACAAGTAATGGTTTGAAAAGATTCGCAGTCTAAGCACACATATGTGATAAAGTTTTGAAAGATTTATGGTCTAAGCACATATATGTAGGGGATAGGGGAGCCCTAAATTGTTTATACTATAGGATCACATTAATGCAATGCCCGGTAATCACTCCTCAGTGATGGGCTACACGTCGCATTAGCGCACCGGTCATCATATCCATATCTACCCTTTACCCCACCCTTTAACGGTTATTAAGCAAGTTTATTTAGCAATCTCTATGTGTGTTGGCACCCGTCCTTTCCTTGTGGTCCTGGAGGAATTTAGGACCTCTAGATATAGGTAGTTCTAGACAGACCCCTAAGGTTTTGAAAGAATAAAATTCTATGCGACAGGAAAGAACAAATAGGACTAATCAGATTAACGCAGGAAAGCAGTTATGAGGCCCAGATTTACCTCCACTAGTAATGCACATATTCAGCACGTCTCAAACACAAACAAGAGGCAGTTTTATTAGACAGTATCCTAAGCAGGATTCTAAGTGAGCACTCATGCACAGAAATATGGAGCTTTATTTTTTTTTATAAACTCAGAAGCAGGGGCCTAATCAGTTTGCCTACTGAATTTTAAGCGTGTTAACCTTTAGAAAATTCAGAAGTTGTTTTACATAAAAGCATGTTGTTCTAGGTGTTACGAAAATGCAGGGATTGTTACCGGTTTTATCTAAAACAGGATAATCATATGTGATATTGTGTTATACCTTCTCATGAATCAGTAGTTCAAACTAGGCGTGGTTAAGCAAATGCAACAGAGTCCTAGAACGTGGTGTCTAACATGCACATATAAAATGCAGAATGATTAAGACATAATTTTTGAATGGACAGAATTCCTAAAACATGATTTCTAAATGCACAAAGAGTTACAGGATGATTGAAAACATGATTTTGAATGCACAGAAGTAACAGTTTTATATTAACTTTATTATCCTAGGAGCACGATTTCTAAGTGGTAGGCATAAGCATAAATTAAGAACATGTTGTGCGTTGAAGCAAAAACACGAAAAGCCTTAAGGACATGATATCTAATGCATGTTTGGCATGGTCTGAATGAATATGTTGGTTCTACATGGATTCTAATGCAGATATAGGGAATGTAAAAGCCTAAGGCATGATTTCTACCCAATAATAGAATATATAACTACCCTTCCCATTTCAGTAGCCAACCCCAATATATGTTTACAAATAATTATTACAAACCAGCTGAATATTTTACATAAATATATAAAGGAAAATAAGAAGTTAAACTATAGGGATCCTAAAGTAGGCCCAAATGTATAGCCTCATATGCCAAAGTCATAGCCTTTCTCATGTCCGGGTGTGTCAGCATTCCCTAAGGACCTCAAGGATCATGGGCAGTGCTCACACCCAGATTTCATAACCAGAATTGAGTAAGTGCAGTGTGGAAGTGCCAGCTCCAGTGCATCAGAGTTCAGAGTGATCTTACAGGAATTCCAAAGCAGTCACACAATGGAGNTTTTGAAAATGCTTTGGTATAAAACAGTATTGAAAAGACTCAGTTGAATGAAGAAGTCTTATAAAATAGGAGTTGTTTAATAGTAAAATAGTTTGAACAAGAACAGTGTAGTCAAACAAACAGCAGATCAACCATATAGCACTCAGATTCAACATTTGCTCAACAACAGATTTTCACACAAGGAAGTTGGGAATTGGGGACACATAGGGCATGTACAGTGAACACATAACAGGAAGAAACATAGAGGTGTTGTAGGGGTTTATGGTATTGGCGGATAGCTAATGGTACCAACATAGTATGAATTTCAGAACAAACAGCTGAGAACAGAGTTAAACACAGAATCAGACAACTTAGAGTAACAAATCACTTTTGCAAAAAATAGGTGCATGCCAGAACTGGACAACAAACAGACAATCATTCAGAAACAGAGTAGAGTCACACTGAGACAGACTATAGGGGAAGTAAACATACTGATCCTACAGGGTCAGGACATAACTAACATGCTGGGTGAAGCAATAATGTAAACAGGTCAGTCACACGTCGAACAACAAAACAACAGACAGATTAAGATCAGGAATATGATAAACTGAAGCAGTAGGAAACACATTGGTTTGGGAGCTCGAATTTAAAATCAGAACATACCAGTAAAGAGAGTAAACACAAAGTGAAGAATAGGAGAGTTTAATAATTAGACTTGGCTTGCAGCCGGCTAATTTAGTAACAATAGCGAGTAACAAAGAAAGCAGAAGAATCTTTGAGTGTATGAGAGATGTGAACTAATGTCAGTTCGTGTGTTTGTAATGGGAGTAAAAGAGAGCATATATAGTAGTTTGAAAGCTAGGTAAATAAGGTAAGAGTCAAAATTGTTCAGTAATTGAAGAACTCAGAATGAATTAGAGTAAAAATTAGTGCAAGCACTCCCTCAATTAAGGGAGTTAACTTCAAACGGTAAAATACAGGTAACAAATAAAGAAGGACATCATATATGGCTGAAATATAGCTAAGGAAATAATTCAAACATAGTACAGGTATAGAGTAAGCGATTAAGGCTAGGCACATAAGATTCTAATTAAGGAAATAACATAAGAATCAATTAACAGTATAGTCAACCACATAATTAAGGCAAGAAAATAATTTAGAAGTAGGAAATCAGTAAAGGGCATCAATCACAGGAAATCAGTAAAGTGTATCAATTACAGGAAATTAGGGATTCAATTATAGGAAATTAGGGATTCAAACAAAATAGCACTGATTAAAGGAAACTACTACAAACTTCTGGAATAAACATAGTATAGGCTGGGAGAAGCAAAATCAAAAACCCCAATGAGCATAACAGGGTAAAAATCATGGAAATTCAGAACATATTCATGAGAAACAGATATGCATAGAAATCAAACGAACAAATCAGCGTAGACAGACTCAGAACCCATAACTAAGCCAAGAAATTAGGGGTTTTAGCATGGTTAATCAAGTAAAAGGGAAAACCAAAATAAACCTTTTAAACATAGTAAATATTATATAATAACACTAAAAATCAGAGGAAAAATCATTTTGAAAAAGGGGTTAAGAAACCCTAGTTATGGAGATGAAGAGACGTTTTGAAAAGATCAAAAAGATTCTCATGGAAAACAGTAAAATTACTCAGAATACTCTTAGATTTGGTACAGATCTAACGACTTAAGATATAAAAATAAGGTTTCAGAGAAGAATAACCCAGAGGTAGAGAGATTCCGGCTTAGAAACCATAGGTTTAGCCGGAACATAGAAATATTTTACTCAATCGAGCCATGACGGCCTGATAATGGTAAGCACGGACTTAGGGGAGGAAAGTGAACAGCCACTGATCCCTTGAGGACATCGAGATAGCAAGAAACCGGGCATGGGAGGAGCCATAGAGGCTAGGGGTGGTAGAGAACCACCATTGTTACCGGCGAGCCGGCAGCCGGCGAGGGGAAGCTAGGGTTAGGGCAGAGGGAGCTTGAGAGGGAATGGGAGGATGTGACGGCGGAGAGAATGACAGAAATGAGAGAATGGTGGGGTAGGTCATTTAGGTTAATTAAGGTAATGGCGAATCTAGGTCGTTGATCAAAATTTGTCACTACCCAAAATCCCTAAGGTCATGATGGCGCCGGACATCATTGTTAGGCAAGCCAATCATTAATTAATTGAAATAAATTTCCGATTTTAACATTTATGAAAAACATTTCCTTCCACTTTATTACATATTAACTAAATAAATTCTGTCGAGTAAAACAATAGCTTGAATATTCCATTTTAGCAATTATATCCCAACACATCCCAGAACCCGGTGTCACAAGTACATGAGCAATTTCTAAGAATTTATACAATCATCACAAAGCCTGTTCGAAATACAAGTTGGACTAGGAAATTTAAAATGAAAATAAATACAGTACGAGAGAGACTCTGTCAGCTGCGGTTCGCCTCCGGATTATGCAGCTCGCCTAAGTCTCCATATCCGCCATATTGTTATGGAAGTACCTGTGCAATAAAAATGCATAGCAAGTGTAGCATGAGTACAAAAGTAACATGTACTCAGTAAGTCGCCCGCCTAACCTCGGAGAGGTAGTGACAAGACGTCGAATTAGACACTCACTAAGGTCTAGTAAATTAGTTAACAGTATATAATGAGCACGGTAGGCATGTAAAGGTAGTAAAGCAGCAATATATATAAGGCACTGAAAATCCAAGTAAATACTGGAAGTAAACAAACAGCTACCACTTCCTCATTTTCCCCCAAATATTTTTAGATAAACAATTTCCTCTTTGTTTTTCCCCAAATATCTTATCACTTTAAAAACCCATGAAAAACATTTAACAATTTAGCATGCCCATACGGGATAAGGATAACTGGCTTGAGCCGTCATAATAATCATCTATGTGCATTGCCGAGGATCGAACGGCCCGTACCAAAAGTGCACCTCTCAATAAGATACTCATGTTTATGCACTGCCGAGGGTCGAACGGCCCGAACCATAAGTGCAGCTTTCAATCCACCGTGGCATACGTCCTGCTCCCATGAGAGTGGGGGAAATAACACTCTGCTCGTGGAATGTAAATTGCGAAGCGGTCACATGCAGTCAAGCACAATCAACAGTCCACCCCGGATATGTCGAGAAAACAAATACTCAAGTAAATGACAGGTTTCTCTTTTAAGAACCATAAAATAATGTTCAAATCCTTTTTCGAAACTTATTTTCCAAGTCGAATAATGTTCAATAATATCACTTTATCAAGTATACAATTATCCACGGAGGGAAACAATATCTTTCCAGCTGATTAAGGAAATGAACTCTGGTCTTCTTTAGATATTAAATTACGATTTCGATTGTATTAACAGTCAAGTAATACAGGCAAGATCACGGGTACAAACATAAGGCACGCTAGTGGGTCCTAGGCTACCCGGACATGGCATAATAGTAGCTACGCACGGACTCCCGTCACTTCGTGTGTACGTAGCCTCCAAAGATAATAGCATATACTTAATTAATTCACCTAGGGGAACAATTCCCCCTCACAAAGTTAGAAAGAAGGCTTACCTCGCTCCGAAATTCCATAACAGGCTTCCAAGCCCTTCCGACGACTCCAACAGATGCACATCGCCCCAAAACTATCCAAATAACGACAAACCAATGAAAACATACTCTAATATTTGCAAAAATTCCAGATTATATAACATCCCAACCCCGCTTAGTGAAATGACCAAAATGCCCACGTGCCCGGAATCCGAAATTTCTCGAAGATATAATCTACTCATAGCTCCACTAGTTCAAATATACAATTTACTCTACATTCCATTCTCAATTCTTAGTAGAAATCCAAAATAGAAATTTTTAGGTCTTTCTTCCAAATTCCCAATTTTCCTACTAATTTCCATGTCTAATTCATGTATAATCCTTGTATTTAACTTTAAAACGGGAGGAATTTACTTACCTTGCAATGCATGATGAAAATCCCCCTTTGAGGCCTCCCAAAATCGCCATGCCAAGATGAAAATAGGAGGAAATAGCCAAGAATCCCGTTTAAAATGATACACTGCCCAAGCATCCTTCTGTGCGATCGCACAACATCAACCGCGATCGCACAAGAAAAATCCCAGAAGCCTCCCACAACACCCGGTGTGATCGCATAGGCACAACTACAATTGCACAAGCCAAGACCTAAAGCCTCATATTTTTCCTCTGTGCGATCGCATAATAATAGCTGTGATCCCATAGACCAGTGCAGCAGCCCCCAAATCCTCCTCTGTGCGATTGCATACATCCAAGTGCAATCGCACAAGCCAAATTACCAGCCCCTCTAATTGTATCAGTAAAAAAGAGTTTCACACGTAAGCCAGCTTTTGACAACTCAGCCAGTACCGTGGACATAGGAAAACACGACAGCTGGACGTAACTCTTTGAAGAGGTACGGTAAAAAGAGGCACGGTTCAGTAAACCCAAGAACTTATCAGCCACGGGAAATTCAACTTGATCAAAAAGGGAGAGAGGCACGGTCAGAATGAATCTAGACAAAGCTACGGGAAGATTCAAGGGCCCACAATTGATTACTCGAACGTTATGTAACTGAACCCCTATTACCGTTATCCTTTGTAACGCCTCATTAATATCATAATTAGTCATTAATGAGTAACCATAGCAGGAGTCGTACGTTATAAGAATCTCCTATATAAGGGAGGGGAATGCAGCTTGTAAAGGTATCTGATTCTCGAATACAATCAAATTCGATCTTTTATTCCTGTAATATTGTCTATTATTCATTTTCCCATTATCTTGATTATCAGTAACCCGTATTCATCTTAAAATTGGTTCCGGTACCGGGAATCTGATAATCTTTGTTTACTTTCCAAGTGATATCCTTTGAATTATGTCAAACCCCAATGACAAAAACCAGCAAAGAAGTGAAACCCCAGTTCCATCACCTTCAGGAACCCCACGTGGTTTGAGGGAACAATCCCTAGAAAGATACAATAACAACCATGATAATAATGATCAAATTATGGAACAAGATCATGTAAAGCAAATGATTGCAGAGTATGTGAGCCAAGCTTTGCAAGAATT